>JAUUDW010346873.1:0-13197 GCA_032361385.1 Panulirus guttatus
TCAGGTGTGTGACCAGTGTGAAGCACTCACGTGACCTGCTCCAGGTATTGTGACCAGAGTGAAACACTCACATGAACAGTTCCAGGTATGTGACAAGAGAGAAGAACTCACCCAACTTGTTCCGAGATGTGTGAGAAGAGAGAAGACTCATTTGACCTCTTCTAGTGTGTGTGACCATAGTGAAGCACTCACGTGACCTGTTCCAGGTACGTGAAAAGAGAGAAGCATTCACGTGACTTGTTACAGGAATTTGTGACCAAAGAGAAGACTCTCTGGACGTGTTGCAGGTGTGTGTCACCAGAGTGAAGCACGAAAGTGACCTGTTCTAGGTGTGTGTGACCAGATTGAAGCACCTGTATGATGTGCTCGTGATGCCTGTGACCAGAGTAAAGCACTCATGTGACGTGTTCCAGGTGTGCTTGACAAGAGTGAAGCACTTATATGACCTGTTCCCAGTGTGTGTGACCAGACTGAAGCACTCATGTGACCTGTCCAGGTGTGTGTGACCAGACTGAAGCACTTATGTCACCTGCTCCAGATGCGTGTGACCAGAGTGAAACATTCACGTGACCTCCAGGTATGTGTGACCAGAGTGAAGCACACACGTGATCTGTTCCAGGTATGTTTGACCAAAATGAAGCCTTCACACGTCATGTTTCTGATATGTGTGACCATAGTGAAGCACTTACTTAACCTGTTTCAGGTGTGTGTGATCAGAGAGAAGCACTCACGCGACCTGTTCTAGGTATGATTGACCAGAGTGAAGCACTTACGTGACCTGTTACAGATTTTTGAGACCTGACTTAAGCACACCTGTGACCTGTCAGGTGTGTGACCTGTGTGAAGCACTCACGTGACCTGCTCCAGGTATGTGTGACCAGAGTGAAGCACTTACCTGAACTGTTAAAGGTATGTGTGACCAGAGTGAAACACTCACATGAACATTTCCAGGTATGTGACAAGAGAGAAGAACTCACCTAACTTGTTCCAAGAATGTGTGAGAAGAGAGAAGACTCATTTGACCTCTTCTAGGTGTGTGTGACCATAGTGAAGCACTCACGTGACCTGTTCCAGGTATGTGAAAAGAGAGAGGCACTCACGTGACTTCTTACAGGTATGTGTGACCAAAGAGAAGACTCTCTTGACCTATTGCAGGTGTGTGTCACCAGAGTAAAGCACGCAAGTGACCTGTTCCAGGTGTGTGTGACCAGAGTGAACTACTGATGTGACGTGTTCTAGGTGTGTGTAACTAGAGTAAAACACTTATATGACCTCTTCCAGGTGTGTGTGACCAAAGTGAAGCACTTACGTGATCTGTTCCTGATGCGTGTGACCAGAGTGAAACATTTACGTGACCTGCTCCAAGTATGTGTGACTAGAGTGAAGCACTTAAGTGACCTGTTCAAGATGTGTTTGACCAGAGTGAAACACTCAAGTGACTTGTTCCATGTGTGTTTGACCAGATTGAAGCACCCACGTGACCTGTTCTAGGTATGTGTGACCAGGGAAAAACACTCATGTGACCTGTTGCAGGTCTGTTTGACCAGAGAAAAGCACCCACATGACCTGTTCTAGGTATGTGTAAACAGAGTGAAGCACTCACTCATCCTGTTCCAGGTATGTTTGACCAGAATGAAGCACTCACTGGACCGGTTTCAGATATGTTTGATAAAAGTGAAGCACTTACGTGACCATTTTCATGTGTGTGTGATCAGAGAAAGCACTCACGTGACTTGTTCTAGGTATGTGTGACAAGAGTGAAGCACGCAACTGACCTCTTCTAGGTATGTTTGACCAGAGTGAAGCATTCACTGGACCGGTTTCAGATGTGTGTAACCAAAGTGAGGCCCTTACGTGATCTCTTTCAGGCGTGTGTGACCAGAGAGAAGCACTGACGTGATCCGTTCTATGTATGTGTGACTAGAGTGAAGCACGCATTTGACCTGTTCCTGGTATATCTGACGAGAGTTAAGCATTCACTGGACCTATTTCAGATGTGTGTCACCATAACGAAGCACTTACTTGACCTGTTTCAGGTGTGTGTGACCAGAGAGAAGCACTGACATAATCTGTTCTAGGTAGGTGACCAGATTGAAGCACTCACTTGACCTGCTGAAGGTATGTTTCACCAAAGTAAAACACTCACTGGACCTGTTTCAGTTGTGTATGACCATAGTGAAGAACTTACCTGACCTGTTTAAGGTATGTGTGAATAGAGGGAAGCAATCATTTGACCTGTTCCAGATATGTTTGACCAGAGTGAAGCACTCACTGGACCTTTTTCAGATGCATGTGACCATAATGAAGCTCTGATTTGACCTGTATCAGGTGTGTTCACCAGGGTGAAGCACTCACGAGACAATTTTCAAGTATGTGTGACCAGAGAGAAGCACACACGTCACCTGTTCCAGGTGTGTGTGTGACCAGGGTGAAGCATTCATTTGAACTGTTACAGGTATGTTTGACAAGAGTGAAGCACTCACTTGACCTGATTCAGATGTGTGTCACATGATCTGTTCTAAGTATGTGTGACCAGAGTTCAGCACTCACTTAACCTGCTCCAGGTATATTTGACCAGAGTGAAGCACTCACTTGACCTGTTTCACATGTTTGTGACCATAGTGAAGTACTTACATGGCCTGTTTCAGGTGTGAGTGACCAAAGAGAAGAACTCACGTGATCTGTTCTTGGTGTGTTTGACCAGAGTGAAGCACTCACTTGAGCTATTCCAAGTATGTTTGATCAGATTGAAGCACTCACTTGACCTGTTTTTGATGTGTATGACCATAGTGAAGCACTTGCGTGACCTGTTGCAGGTGTGTGTGACTAAAGAGAAGCATTCACGTGATCTGTTGTAGGTAGGCGTGACCAGACTAATGCACTGCTTGACCTGCTCCAGGTAAGTTTGACCAGAGTGAAGCACTTATTGGACCTGTTTCAGATGTGTGTGACCATAGTGAAGCACTTACGTAACATGTTTCAGATATGTGTGACCAGAGTGAAGCACTGATGTGACATGTTCTAGGTGTGTGTAACCAGAGAAAAGCACTTATGTATGCGACCATACTGAAGCACGTACGTGACCTGTTCCAGGTGGATGTCACCAGAGTGAAGCACTCATGTGACGTGTTCCAGGTGTGCTTGATAAGAGTGAAGCGCTTATGTGACCTGTTCCAGGTGTGTGTGACTAGACTGAAGAACTTACGTGACCTGTTCCAGATGAGTGTGACCAGAGTGAAACATTCACGTGACCTTCTCCAGGTATGTGTGACCAGATTAAAGCATTCACATGACCTGTTCCAGATATGTGACAGGAGAGAAGAACTCACCTGACTTGTTCCAGGAATATGTGACAAGAGAGAAGACTCACTTGACCCGCTCCAGGTGTGTGTGACCTGAGTGAAGCACTTACGTGACCTGTTCCAGGCATGCTTGACCAGAAGAAAGCCTTCACGCATCATGTTTCAGATATGTGTGACAATAGTGAAGCACTTACTTAACCTGTTTCAGGTGTGTGTGACCAGAGACAAGCACTCACTTGACCTGCTCTAGGTATGTTTGACCAGAGTGAAGCACCTACCTGACCTGTTAAAGGTATGTGTGACCAGAGCGAAGCACTCACATGACTTGTTCCAGGTATGTGACAAGAGAGAAGAACTCACCTGACTTGTTCCAGGAATGTGTGACAAGAGAAAAGACTCACTTGACCTGTCCCAGCTGTATGTGACCATAGTGAAGTATTCACGTGACCTGTTCCAGGAACGTGAAAATAGAGAAGCACTCACGTGACTTGTTAAAGGCATGTATGACCAAAAAGAAGACCCTCTTGACCTGTTGCACGTGTATGTCACCAGAGTCAAGCACGCAAATGACCTGTTCCAGGTGTGTGTGACCAGAGTGAAGCACTGATATGACGTGCTCCAGGTGTGTGTAATTAGAGTAAAACACTTATGTGACCTGTTCCAGGTGTGTGTGACCATATTGAAGCACTTACGTGATCTGTTCCTGATGAAAAGTGACCAACGTGAACCATTCACGTGACCTGCTTCAAGTATGTGTGACTAGAGTGAAGCACTTAGGTGACCTGTTCAAGATGTGTTTGACCAGAGTGAAACACTCATATGACTTGTTCCATGTGTGTCTGACCAGATTGAAGTACCCACGTGACCTGTTCCAGGTATATGTGACAAGGGAGACACACTCATATGACCTGTTCCAGGTATATGGCACTAGGGAGATACACTCATATGACCTGTTCCAGGTGTCTTTGACCAGAGGGAAGCACTCACTTGACCTGTTTCAGGTTGTGGCCAGAGTGAGGCACTCATGTTATTTGTTCCATGTGTGTTTGACCACAGAGAGGCACCCACGTGACCTATTCTAGGTATGTTTGAACAAAGTGAAGCACTCACTTGACCTGTTTCAGGTATGTTTGACCAGAGAGAAGCACTCACGTGATCTGTTCTAGGTATGTGTGACCAGAGTGAAGCACGCATTTGACCTGTTCCAAGTATGTTTGACCAGAATGAAGCACTCACTTGACCTGTTTCAGATGTATGCGACCATAGTGAAGCACTTACCTGACCTATTTCACGTGTGTGTGACCAGAGAAAAGCACAAACTTGATCTGTTCTATGTAGGTGTGACCAGACTGAAGCACCCACTTGACCTGCTCAAGGTATGTTTAACCAGAGTAAAGCACTTACTTGACCAGTTTCAGATATGTTTGACCATAGTGAAGCACTTACCTGATCATTTAAGGTATGTTTGACCAGAGGGAAGAACTCACTTGACCTGTTCCAGGTATGTTTGACCAGAGTGAAGTACTCACTGGGACTGTTTCAGATGTACGTGACCATGGTGAAGCACTTACTTGACATGTTTCAGGTGTGTGTCACCGGAGTGAAGCACTCACGTGACATGTTTCAGGTATGTGTGACCAGAGAGAAGCACTCATGTCACCTGTTCCGGGTGTGGGTGACCAGAGTGAAGCATTCATTTGAACTGTTACAGGTATGTATGACCAGAATGGAGTACTCACTTGACCTTTTTCAGATGTGTTTGAGCATAGTGAAACACTTACGTGACCTGTTTCAGATGTGTATGACCAGAGAGAAGTACTCACGTGATCTGTTCTTGGTATGTGTGACCAGAGTGAAGCACTCACTTAACCTGCTCCAGGTATATTTGACCAGAGTGAAGCACTCACTTGACCTGTTTCATATGTGTGTGACCATAGTGAAGCACTTACATGACCTGTTTCAGATGTGAGTGACCAGAGAGAAGCACTGACGTGATCTGTTCTAGGTGTGTGTGACCAGAGTGAAGCACGCATTTGACCTGTTCCAGGAATGTTTGACCAGAGTGAAGCACTCACTAGACCTGTTTCAGATGTATATGACCATAGTGAACACTTACCTGACCTGTTTCACGTGTGTGTGACCAGAGAAAAGCACATACTTGATCTGTTTTAGGTAGGTGTGACCAGACTGAAGCACTCACTTGACCTGCTCCAGGTATGTTTGACCATAGTAAAGCACTCACTGGACCTGTTTCAGATGTTTGTTATCATATTGAAGCACTTACCTAACCCCTTTAAGGTACATGTGACCAGAGGGAAACACTCACTTGAGATGTTCCAGATATGTTTCACCAGAGTGAAGCACTAACTTGACCTGTTTCAGATGTGTGTGACTATAGTGAAGCACTTACGTGATCTGTTTCAGGTTTGTGCGACCAGAATGAAGCACTTACTTGACATGTTTCAAGCATGTGTGATCAGAGAGAAGCACTCGCGTCACCTGCTCCAGAAGTGTGTGTGACCGGAGTGAAGCATTCATTTGAACTGTTGCAGGTATGTTTGACCAGAGTGAAGCACTCGCTTGACCTGTTTCAGATGTGTGTGACTATAGTGAAGCACTTACATGACCTGTTTCAGGTGTGAGTGACCAAAAAGCACTCACATGATCTGTTCTAGGTATGTATGACCAGAGTGAAGCACTCACTTGACCTGTTTCAGATGTGTGTGACCATAGTGAAAGGCTTATGTGACCTTTTTCAGGTGTGTGTGACAGGATAGAAGCCCTCACGTGATCTGTTTTAGGTAGCTGTGACCATACTGATGCATTCACTTGACCGGTTCCAGGTATGTTTGACCAGAGTGTCGCACTCACTTAACCTGTTTCAGATGTGTGTGACTATAGTGAAGCACTTACGTGACATGTTTCAGGAACATGCGACCAGAGTGAAGCACTTACGTGACCTGTTACAGACTTGTGAGACCAGAGTGAAACGTTCATGTGACCTTCTCCAGGTATGTATGACCAGAGTAAAGCACTCACAAGGACTGTTCCAGGTATGGGACAGGAGAGAACTCGCCTGATTTGTTCCAGGAATGTGTGACAAGAGAGAAGACTCACTTGACCTGCTCCAGGTGTGTATGACCAGAGTGAAGCACTCAAGTGACCTGTTCCAGGTATGTTTGACCAGAATGAAGCCTTCACGCGCCCTGTTTCAGATGTGTGTGCCATAGTGAAGCACTTACTTAACTTGTTTCAGGTGTGTGTGTCCACAGAGAAGCACTCACGCGACCTGTTCTAGGTATGTTTGACAAGAGTGAAGCACTTACGTGACCTGTTACAGATTTGTAAGACCAGAGCGAAGCACTTCTGTGACCTGGCAGGTGTGTGTGACCAGTGTTAAGCACTCACGTGACCTGCTTCAGGTATGTGTGACCACAGTGAAGCACTTACCTGACCTGTTAGAGGTATGTGTAACCAGAGTGAAGCACTCACATGACTTGTTCTAGGTATGTGACAAGAGAGAAGAACTCATCTGACTTGTTCCAGGAATGTGTGACAAGGGAGAAAACTCAACTGACCTGTTCCAAGTGTGTGTGACCAGAGTGAAGCCCTCACGTGATTTGTTACAGGTATTTGTGACCAAAGAGAAGACTCTCTTGACGTGTTGCAGGTGTGTGTCACCAGAGAGAAGCACGAAAGTGACCTGTTCCAGATGTGTGTGACCGAATTGAAACACTGATGTAACGTGTTCCAGGTGTGTGCAACTAGAGTAAAACACTTATGTGACCTGACCCAGGTGTGTGCAACTAGAGTGAAACACTTATGTGACCTGACCCAGGTGTGTATGACCAGACTGAAGCACTTATGTGATGTGTTCGTGATGCTTGTGACCAGAGTGAAACATTCACGTGACCTTCTCCAAGTAAGTGTGACTAGAGTGAAGCACTTACGTGACCTGTTCAAGATGTGTTTGATCAGAGTGAAACACTCATGTGACTTGTTCCAGGTGTGTTTGACCAGATTGAAGCACTTGCGTGAGCTGTTGCAAGTGTGTGTGACCAGGGAGAAACACCCATATGACCTGTTCTAGGTGTGTTTGTCCAGAGGGAAGCACTTACTTGACCTGTTTCATATTGTGTGACCAGAGTGAAGCACTCATGTGTCCCGTCCAGGTGTGTGTTACCTGACTGAAGCACTTACATGACCTGTTCCAGATGCGTGTGATCAGAGTGAAACATTCACGTGACCTCCAGGTATGTGTGACCAAAGTAAAGCAATTACCAGAACTCTTCCAGTTATATCTGACCAGAGTGAAGCACTCTCATGACCTATTCCAGGTATGTGACAGGAGAGAAGAACTCACCTGACATGTTCCTGGAATGTGTGACAAGAGAGAACACTCACTTGACCTGTTCCATGTGTGTGTGACTAGAAAGAAACATTCAAGTGGCCTATTCTAGTTATGTGTGACCAGAGTAAAGCACTCTTATGCTTGTTCCAGGTATGTGACAAGAGAGAAGCACTCCCTTGACTTGTTCTAAGTATGTCTGACCAAAGTGAAGATTCTCTTGACCTTTTCCAGGTGTGTGTCACCAGAGTGAAGCACTGATGTGACGTGTTCCAGGTGTGTGTAACCAGAGTAAAGCACTCAAGTGACCTGTTCCAGGTATGTTTGACCAGACTGAAGCACTTACGTGACCTGTTCCAAAAGCGTGTGACCAGAATGAAACATTCACGTGACCTGCTCCAGGTATGTGTGACTAGAGAGAAGCACTTACATGAACTGTTCCACGTATGTGTGACCAGAGTGAAGCAATCGCCTGACCTATTCCAGGGATGTGACGAGAGAGAAGAACTCACCTGATTTGTTCCAGAAATGTGTGACAAGACAGAAGACTCACTTGTCCTGTTCCAGGTGTTTCTGACTAGAGTGAAGCACTCACGTGACTTGTTCCAGTTGTGTTTGACCAGAGTGAAGCACTTACGTGACCTGTTTCAGATGTGTGTAACTGTAGTTAAGCACTTACTTGACCTGTTCCAGAAGTGTGTGACCAGAATGAAGCACTCACATGACATCTTCAAGGTGTGTGACGAGAGTGAAGCACTCATTTGAACTCTTCCAGGTGTGTGTAACCAAGTGAAACACTCATATGGCCTGTTCCAGGTGTGTGCAACGAGAGTGAAGTAATCTTGTGTCCTATTCCATGTGTGTGTGTGACCAGAGTGCAGCACCCTTGTGACCTGTTCCAGGTGTGTGTCACCAGAGCTAAGTACCTATGTGACCAGTTCCAGGTGTGTGTGACCAGTGTGAACCACTCACGTGACCTGTTCCAGATGCGTATGACCGGAGCGAAACATTTACGGGACCTGCTCCAGGCATGTGTGACCAGAGTGAAGCACTTAATTGACCCGATGAAAATGTGTGTGACTAGATTAAAGCACTCAATTTAACTGTTCCAATTGAATGTGACCTGAATGAAGCACTCATATGATCTGTCCCAGGTGTGTGTGACTAGAGTGAAGCACTAATGTGATCTGCTCCACGTGTGTTTGACTAGAGTGAAAAACTTACGTGATCTGTACCAGGTCTCTGTGACAAGAGTAAAGCACCTACGTGACCTGTTCCAGGTGTGTGTGACCAGAGTGAAACACTCACTTGACCTATTCCAGGTATGTTTAACGAGATTGAAGCACTCATGTGACCTGTTCCAGGTGTGTTTGACCAGAGTGAAAAACTTACGTGACCTGCTACAGGTATGTGTGACAAGAGTGAACCACTTACATGAACTGTTCCAGGTATGTGTGACCAGAGTGAAGCAATCGCATGACCTGTTCCAGGTACGTGACAAGAGAGAAGAACTCACCTGACTTGTTCCAGAAATGTGTGACAAGACAGAAGACTCACTTGACCTGTTCCAGGTGAGTGTAACCAGAGTGAAGCACTCACGTGACATGTTTCATGTGTTTGTGACCATAAAGAAGCACTCACCTGACTTATTCTAGGTATGTGTTACCAAAGTGAAGCACTCACATGCCTGTTCCAGGTATGTGACAAAAGAAAAGCATTTAAGTGACTTGTTCCATGTATGCGTGACCAGAGAAAAGACTCTCTTGACCTGTTCCAGGTGTGTGTGACCAGAATGAAGCATTGATGTGACGTGTTCCAGGTGTGTGTAACCAGAGTAAAGCACTTATGTGACCTGTTCCAGATGTGTTTAACCGGAGTGAAGCATCTTACGTAACCTGTTTCAGATGAGTATGACCAGAGTGAAGCACTTGTGTGACCTGTTCCAGGTGTGTGTGACCAGAATGAAGCACTCACGTGACCTCTTCCAGGTGTGTTTGATCAGAGTGAGGCACATATGTAACCTTTTCCAGGTATGTGTGACCAGAGTGAAGCACTCATATGACCTGCTCCAGGTGTGTGTCATCGGAGTGAAGTACTTATGTGACGTCTTCCAGGTGTGTGTGACCAGAGTGAAGCACTCATGTGACTTTTTCCAGGTATGTGTGATCACTGTGAACCACTCACGTGATCTTTTCCATATGCGTTTGACCAGAGTGAAACATTCACGGAACCTGCTCCATGTATGTAAGACCAGAGTGAAGCACTTACGTGACCTGTTCAAGATGTGTGTGACCACAGTAAGGCACTCATTTGAACTTTTCCAACTGTGTGTAACCTGACTGAAGCACTCATATGACTTGTTGCAGGTGTGTTTGACCAGAGTAAAGCACTCATATGACCTGTTCTAGGTATGTGTGACTATAGTGAAGCACTCACTAGACCTGTTTCAGATGTGTGTGACCATAGTGAAGCACTTACATGACCTGTTTCAGGCACATGTGCCCAGCGAGAAGCACTCATGCCACCTTCTCCTGGTGTGTGTGACCTGAGTGAAGCACTTATTTGAGCTTTTCCAGGTGTGCTTGACCTGAGGAAGCGCTAATGTGACCTGTCAGGTGTTTTTGACCAGTGTGAAGCACTCACGAGACCTGTTTCATGTGTGTGTGACCAGAAAGAAGCGTTCGCGTGACCTGTTCTAGGTAAATGTGACCAGAGTGAAGCACTCACTTGACCTTTTCCAGATATGTTTGACCAGCATGAAGCACTCACTAGACCTGTCTCAGATCTAAATGACCATAGCGAAGCACTTACGTGACCTGTTTCAGTTGTGTAAGAAAAGTGAGAAGCAATCACATGACCTGTTTCAGGCATGTTTGCCCAGAGAGAAGCACTCATGTCACCTGTTCCAGGTGTATATGACCAGAGTGAAGCACTCACGTGACATCTCAGGCGTAGTGACGAGTGTGAAGCACTCATGTGACCTGTTCCATGTGTGTGTGATTAGAGAGAAACATTCACGTGACCTATTCCAGGTGCGTGTGACCAGAGAGAAACACACATGACCTATTCTAGGAAAATGTGACAAGAGAGAAGCACTCATCTGACCTGTTTCAGGTGTGTGTGTGACCAGAGAGAATCACTCACTTGACCTGTTCCAGGTATGTTTGAACAGAATGAAGCCTTCACGCGTCATGTTTCAGATTTGTGTGACCATAGTGAAGCACTTACTTATCTTGTTCCAGGTGTGTGTGACCAGAAAGAAACATTTACGTGACCTGTTCCAGGTGTCTGTGACTAGGGAGAAACACTTACATGACCTGTTCTAGGAAAGTACAAGAGAGAAGCACTCAATTGACCTGTTTCAGGTGTGTTTGACCAGAGAGAAGCACTCACGTAACCTGTTTTAGGTATGTGTGACCTGTTCCAGATATGTTTGACTAGAGTAAAGCACTTACTAGACCTGTTTCAGATGTGTGTGAACATAGTGAAGCACTCACATGACTGTTCCAGGTATGTGACGATAGAGAAGCGCTCACGTGACTTGTTCCAGGTGTGTGTGACCAGAGAAAAGACTCTCTTGACCTGTTCCAGTTGTGTCACGAGAGTGAAGCACGCAGGTGACCCTTTCCGGGTGTGTGTGACCAGACTGAAGCACTGATGTGGCGTGGTCAGGTTTGTATAACCAGAGTAAAGCACTTATGTGACCTGTTCCAGATGTGTGTGACCATAGTGAAGCACTTACGTGATCCGTTCCTGATGCGGGTGACCATAGTGAAACATTCACGTGACCTGCTCCAAGTATGTGTGGCCGCAGTGAAACTTACGTGACCTGTTCAAGATGTGTTTGACCAGAGTGAAGCATTCATGTGACTTGTTGCAGCTGTGTTTGACCTGACTGAAGCACTTACGAGACTTGTTCCAGGTGTGTGTAACCAGAGTGAAGCACTCATATGAGGTGTTCCAGGTGAGCATGAAAAGAATGAAGCATTTATGTGATCTGTTCCAGATGTGTGCGACCAGAGTGAAGCAGTCATGTGACCTGTTGGGATGTGTGTGACCAGACTGAAGCACTTACGTGACCTGTTCAAGATGCATGTGACCGGAGTGAAACATTCATGTGACCTGCTCCAGGTATATGTGACCAGAGTGAAGCACTCACATGGCCTGTTTCAGATATGTGACAAGAGAGAAGAACTCACCTGACTCGTTCCAGAAATGTGTGACAAGATAGAAGACTCACTTGACCTGTTCCAGGTGTGTGTGACCAGAGTGAAGCACTCACGTGACCTGTTCCATGTGTGTGTGACCAGAAAGAGGCACTCCTGTGACCTATTCTAAGTATGTGTGACCAGAGTGAAGCACTCACATGCCTGTTTCAGGTATGTGAGTGCTTCACTCACGTGACTTGTTCCATATGCGTGTGACTAGAGTGAAACATTCACGTGACCTGTTCCAGGTATATGTGACCAGAGTGAAGCACTTACATAACCTGTTCCAGGTGTGTGTGAACAGAGCGAAGCACTCATGTGACCTGCTTCAGGTGTATATCACCAGAGTGAAGTACTTTTGTGACCTGTTCCAAGTGTGTGTGACAAGACTGAAGCACTCACGTGACTTGTTCCAGGTTTGTGTGACCAGTATGAACCACTCACATGACCTGTTCCAGATGCGTGTGACCAGAGTGCAATACTCACGGGACTTGCTCCAGGTATGTGTGACCAGAGTAAAGTACTTATGTGACCTCTTCAAGATGTGTGTGACCAGAGTGAAGCACACTTTTGACCTGTTCCAAGTGTGTGTGACCTGAGTGAAGCACTCATATGACTTGTTCCAGGTGTGTGTGACCAGAGTGAAACTCTTTTGTGACCTGTTCCAGGTGTGTTTGACCAGAGTGAAGAATCTACGTGACCTGTTCCAGGTGTGTGTGATCAGAATGAAACATTTACGTGACCTGTTTCAGATGTTTGTGATCAAAGTGAAGCGTTTACGTGACCTGTTTTAGGTGTGTGTGCCAGATTGAAGCATTCAGGTGACCTGATCCAGGTGTGTGCGACCAAAATGAAACGTTCATGTTACATGTTTCAGATGTTTGTGACAAGAGTGAAGCACTCACGCGACCAGTTGCAGGTATGTGTGACCAGAAAAGCACTCTCGTGACCTGTTCCTGGTGTGTTACGTGATGAAGCGCTCATTTGAACTGTTCCATGTGTCTGTGATCTGAGTGAAGCACTTATGTGACTTGTTCCGGGTGTTTGTTACCAGAGTGAAGCATTCATGTGACCAGTTTCAAATGTATCCGATCAGAGTGAAGCACTCGTATGACCTGTTCCAGGTGTGTATACCAAAGTGAAGCACATTCGTGACGTCTTCCAGGTGTGTGTAACAAGAGTGAATCACTCACTGACCTGTTCCAGGTGTGTATGACCAGACTGAAACACTCACATGACCTATGCCAGGTGTGTGTAACAAGAGAGAAGCACACACGTGACCTGTTCCAGAAGTGTGTGACCAGATTGAAGCACTCATTTGACCTGTTTCAGGTGTATG
>JAUUDW010346981.1:0-13197 GCA_032361385.1 Panulirus guttatus
ATGCTTTGAGTGTTCAGAACCTCAACATGCAAGACGGTGTAAGCATGCATGGGATAAAGCAAACTGGAGTGATGTGGTATACAGGGGTGTTGTGCAGTCAGTGGGCTGAACCAGGGCATATGAAGAGGATGGGAGAAACCACAGAAAGGTCTGTGAGGCTTGTCTGTAGATGGGGGCTCTGATTTTTCATGCATTATACATAACGGTTAGAGAGTGGATGTAACCACCTAAGGCTGTTCTGTTTTTGGCATTACCTTGCTAACCAGGAAGAAATGAGCAAATATGAAAAGAAAAAACAGACAAATAGCTGAAATATTACAAAAACTAGACAAGGTGTGTTTCAGCACATAAACTCATGAAATAGCATGGTGTTTGAAACATTTATAATAACTAAATACAACATAAGGAGATCTTGATAATCTGGGCTGACTGTGAAACAAACAAGGGCATGGCCTAACTTAACTCACTGCACAAAGCAAGGAAAGCAGAGTCTGACAGGGTGTGTATGTAGTTCAAGCAACACAGCAGTGTAGGCATGCCTATTTCTAGCTTTTGTGTGAAAGGGCTAAACAATTTCTCCAGAACTTCAAAATATATGAACCTTTTATATTCTCTGATGAATGACTGCATCATGGGATCCCCTCAAAAGTATATAATTTTCAGGAATCTGCACAATACTTAGTCTCAACGTGTTCAGATTTTAGAGCTTTGACCATACTTGTAAAGAGTGACATACTGTTCAGAAAATAAACAAGAACACCCCCATATAAATCATAATCAAACTGGTTAAACTGTCCCACCTTTCCCCCTTATAATTGAATGGTTACAATTAGTATTCTTCAAAAATACAATGCTAATAAGCCTGAGCCAATTCATCCTGACCTACTTCTGGTGATACCTTTGTTATACTTCACCACATCCAAAAGACTAGTCATCTTGATGACCTTATATTTTTTCATACAAATCAAACCTTTCACTGCAGCAAGCTTATGACCCAGCACCCATATCCTATAATCTAGAGTTTTTTATAAAATAAAATTTTGACTGTAGCACTTAACAGATTATCTATTCCTAATTCCAAAAATACTGAACTCGTTTCACACTACTGTAAGCCTCAAACTGGTTGTTGCATGAGCTAGTCAGTGTTGCCATATATATGCTAGAATGAAGCCTTTTTCTTGCTATACTAACCCCAATACTATGGTTTACATATTTGTTCGAGCTAGCACAATCAAATTATATATACATCTATTTTACCTGAAATTAATGAAATCTTTGCACAAAGTAAAAGTCATGAAAAGTCCTTGGATTTTCCTATGCTGTCATGTCAGTGTCTTACTGCCCCCTCCAAATCTTCCAATAATGGCAAAAATATTTGATCTACTGTCTGGGAACACATGGCTGGTGGAACTGAACAACACTTGACACCAATATTTACTTTCCACCACTTTAAGTGGCATTTTTGAAAGTGGGAATCCCTATCTGTACCATCCACAGTACATAAAAAATTGAGATATCCATAACATCTACAGTGAAAGTGGGAATCCATATCTGTACCATACAGAGTATGGAAAAAATGAGATATCCACATCTATAGTAAAAGTGGGAATCCCTATCTGTAACATCCACAATGTGTAGGAAAAAATGAGATATCCATAATATCTACAGAGAGGGTTAAATATCATTATAAATATAACAGTTATTTACAATGAGATATCCATAATATCTACAGAGAGGGTTAAATATCATTATAAATATAACAGTTATTTACAAGGACATTACTGCTTTTGACTCATCAATACCATTGTTCTCACATCTAAATGCCTTGTAAATTACAAAAATAAAGTAAGTATACCTGAAATATTGAAGAAAGCACCAACTTCTGAGTTCAGTATTCTAGAAATCCAAATAAATGAATATGACGATACTCACACACACATGACATGAAGAAGGAATGAATATTCTATGGACCCAAAATATGCTGATACTTTATGCCACATGAAGATCATGTTTAAAACCAAAATATAATGATAATTAAAATTTATAATACGATAACAGAAAGAGTGACAATATTTTGAGCCAAAAAATTATTAACATCCATACCATCACGATACTTAGAGCCACACTATAATTTTATAATACGTAAAACAATGACAAAGCCATATTAAGATGATACTGTAACTATCATAATATTATGGAGCCATAATATGATGATAATCTAGAGCTCAAATACAATGATGCAGACACCAAATTGTGACGATACATGGACCAAACACACATTTATTGACCCAAAATATGACAACAAGCAAATTATGATCATACAGTATTTACGTCAATATATGAATATAACTGGAACTAAAATATGAAACTTGGAGCAACAATATGAAGATACTCCACCCACAACATGAAACTAAAGCTCACCAAAGGATTATATCAAGAGTCACAATCTGAATTACAGCACTCAGTCCTTTATGATGCTTGACCTACAGCAGCACTCTATCCTTCATGATGCTTGACCTACAGCAGCACTCTATCCTTCATGATGCTTGATCTGCAACAAGACTCTATCCTTCATGATGTTTGACCTACAGCAGCAATCTATCCTTCATGATGCTTAACCTACAGCAACACTATCCTTCATGATGCTTGACTCACAACAGCACTCTATCCTTCATGAAGCTTGGCCTACAGCAGCACTCTATCCTTCATGATGCTTGAACAACAGCAGCACTCTATCCCTCATGATGTGTGACCTACAGCAGCACTCTATCCTATGTGATGCTTGACCTACAGCAGCAGTCTATCCTTTATGATGCTTGACCTACAACATCACTCTATCCTTCATGAAGCTTGCCCTACATCAGCATCCTACCCTTCATGATGCTTGACCTACTTCAGCACTCTATCCTTCATGAAGCTTGACCTACAACAACACTCTATCCTTCGTGATGCTTGACCTACAACAGCACTCTATCCTTCATGATGCTTGACCTACAACATCACTCTATCCCTCATGATGCTTGACCTACAGCAGCACTCTGTCCCTCATGAAGCTTGACCTACAACAGCACTCTATCCTTCATGATGCCTGATCTACAACAACACTCTATCCTTCATGATGCTTGACCTATAACAGCATTCTATCCTTCATGGTGCTTGACCTACAACAGCACTGTATCCTTCACGATGTTTGACCCACAACAACACATCCTTCATGATGCTTGATCTACAGTAGCACTCTATTCTTCATAATGCTTGTCCTACAACAGTACTCTATCCTTCATGATGCTTGACCTACAACAATTCTCTATCCTTCATGATGCTTGAACTACAACAGCACTCTATCCTTCATGATGCTTGATCTACAACTGCATTCTATTCTTCATGATGCCTGACGTACAGCAGCACTCTATCCTTCATGATGCTTGACCTACAACAGTTCTCTTTCCTTCATGATGCTTGACCTACAACAACACTCTATCCTTCATGATGCTTGATCTACAACAGCATTCTATTCTTCATGATGCTTGACCTAAAGCAGCACTCCATCCTTCATGATGCTTGACCTACAACAATACTCTATCCTTCATGATGCTTGACTTACAACAGCACTCAATCCTGTATGATGCTTGACCTACAGCAGCACTCTATCCATCATGACGCTTGACCTACAACAACACTCTATCCTTCATGATGCTTGACCTACAACAGCACTCGATCCTTTATGATGCTTGACCTACAACAACACTCTATCTTTCACGATGCTTAACCTACAACAGCACTCAATCTTTTATGATACTTGACCTACAACACTCTATCCTTCATGATGCTTGACCTACAACAGCACTCTATCCTTCATGATGCTTGACCTCCAAGAACTTAGTGTCCTGCAGTAGCACATACTTCAGAACAGAAACAGCTTACAGATTAAACATTTCCTACCACAAATTCCCCACCGTGTTTCCAAATTCCTATCACTGGAGTGAAGTTTCTGAGCAAATATTTCTTGTAAGTAAAAAAAAAAAAAAGATTGGTTTCACCTAACAGTAGAACACTAAGTTAATTAAGTACAAAACAGGAAACAACAAAATAATATTCATTTCATCAAGTATTAGCATGATTCACTGAAAAATTTATTCCTAACTGACATTTCTTTTTCTGCCAGAATGATCAATAAAGTAAACCTGCAACAGCTATAGCATTACACTAGTTTTATTATATTCTTCTACAATTCTATATAATGAAAAAACTACACAAATCAGCAAAAGTAAATGAAACCATGACATGCAATTTTATCTAAAAACTTATGGGTAATATTCGGAGGAATTCTTAAATATTTTTAGTTTCACTTGCATCATCTACACTTGAAAGTGTAAGTATTGCTGCATCTCTAAATGAATTCTAGATTTTGCATCTCATCCTTCTTTACTGCAGAATATAAAATAATACATACTGACAGAGATATCATAACTATGGTAGTTTGGAAAGTAGCTGTCTTGCAGAGATACTTGGTTTGATGTTCTGAGTCAGTCATAATAAACTAGGTAACCAAGTTATCTGCAGCTTGGGGAATGCATCTTTTTTTTTCTTTTTTCGGAATGTGGTGCATAGACTGTAGCTGAAAGAATCAACTAGGACCTGTATTCTCAAAAATGCTCGGACTACCATCATCTGAGCCTCTTACATTTCAATGTTCTTACCATTCAAGAAACTTGGCAAACTGGCAATTCACTAAACATCAACACATAAAGCTTTCACAAAGTCATCAAGTACATTAAAGTTTTGCATAAACAGGGTTAATTACCTAGCTCTGAATGTAAAATGAAATCAGTTTACTAAATACAGCAACATAAAGATGACAACTTGATCCATTGGTTTTACCATTTAAGAGTGAAGTCAGTATGTTCTGATTATGGTTTGTACTTTTCATGTAAGAAGTTAACACTGAACCTCCTGACCATGCAACAGCTTCACATGTATATTTTTGTACATGCTGGCACTATGCTTTATTAACCAGAGAGAGAGCAGAGCACTGCGTGATGTTGTAAGACACTATGGGTACTGCTCCCCAGATCTCCTTACTTGTATGATTCACCAAATGCTCTATTTCTTGCTTCACATCTTTAAATTGCCTTCTAACATCTTCTGGACAAATATCGCATTTCAAAATATGTGCTTTCATTTTGGTAGCATTGGGATAGCCGTATTTCAGTGTACAATATTTGCAGTAAACAACACTCTTCCCATCAACCTTCTCAGATATGTAGTGGTTCCAAATTCCTGATGTAGGTCGTCCTATTTTTCTCTGAAATCAAAATGAAGTTGCTGTTTTACCAAAGTAATGTTTTTCTTTTGCATTGTTTATAAAGCCAAAGACCAAAGTAATGGAAGAGTATCCCAGATGAGTGAAACAAAATTCTAGGCTGAAACTTGCTAATTATAGACAGAAAGATAAAAGAAGTAAATACATGATTTTCAAATACAACCAATGTGCTTCCTTTTAATTCTAATCAGTGGATACGAAATGCCAATCAACAAATCAATCTTCAAATACACTAGCACACCTGAATAATCTTGTTTTCTAATTTAGGAGGATCAACTAGGTTTAGTTTCATTCTAGATATACACATGGAGACATGTGAAGACCCCTGTTGACAGCTACATCATGGAACATACAGAGACATTCATTCATACAAACATTTTCATGCTAAAACACTCCCTTAAATGTTTCAACTTTTAAGCATTTGCAATTTTCTCCAACATATTCCTTTTCTCTCTCCCTACCTATCTCATTAACAAAAAATTCTTTAATCAATGTGATCCCTTACTTCTTTTTCTTCATCTTATCATGACATATCTTTCAAACTCCTAAACTACACAGTGTCTTAACATTATTACTTCTTCCACACACCTTTTCCCTTATTCTACCAGCCCCCATTAACAACACACACTCCTCTCACAAACATACTCAGAGTGGAATAGTAACAAGAACTTTAACCAAAGGAGATAGAAACTGATGATGAAAATGTTCAACATAAAAGAAAATTTGAAGGCCGATGTGGTCTCTGCTCACAATTAAAGCAAGATGAAATCTGGAAATCAGAAAGTATTCAGAAACAATTCAAAAGAAAAACTTATGGAATGAAACATATGAATTACCATTAGAGGTTGAAAAACTTTGAAATATACAGCCTAAAAGGGAAAAGAAAAAGATATTTGATAATCTATAAGGGGCAAACTGATAGAAGCAATGACAATGTGCTTGAAGGAAAACATCACAACAAAGAAAAAATAGGGTAGTCAAGTCCACAATAATCCTCAGAATATAACAAAAAGAAATCAAACAAAATTATTTGAAAGTTCAGCAAGAAATATGAAAAAACTATTTAATGTACTCCAAAGTGAAATAAAAACCTTCCTGGAATAAGCACAGAAAGGAGCCTGTATGACTGGCTAGAACAGTCCTAAATGATTCCAAAACAGACAATTTTGCAATGTGTATGGTGACACAGAACAGCATTCATAATCATTTAAAATATGTGGTTAACACTAAACACTAGCCCTGCCCAATGGCAAAACCTAATAGGTACTCCCTAGTCTTCGCCTCACCCCTTATCTTCCAATGTTCAATTTACTACCATTATACATTCAGTCACTGCAAAATCTTCCTTGACAATACCTTAATATTTTCTTTCTTAAAAGAGTCAGCCAATGAGCCAGAGACATGGGCACAATCTGTTTGGGAATAATACAATAATATACCAGCCATCTGCCCCAAAGGACATGATCTCCCTCCACAAACCACCGCTCAACTCAATCTCCTCTGCAGATGAAGGCTCCTGTTACAAGTCCAGGATAAACTTGGACAAGACCAGCTAACTCTGCACTTCCTTAAGCAACAGCTTCTGTCTTGTGTCTTCATACTTTATGTCTTCTTTTCCACCTGCAACTTTCATTCAACCTTCACTTCAAACATTAACTGTTATCAGAGCTCATATTTTACATTAAGGGAATAAAATGCTTGTGTCTTTCCTTATAATTAAAACTTTCTATATGAACAGAGCCTGACCAGCATAGGTTTGCTTACAAGTGGAAGGCCTTTTATCTTTTTCCTTTTCTCCCTTTCTCACAGTCTTCATGAATTAATTGTGCGAATTTGTTCTTTAAGTTTTCATCCCGGGAGTCATGTCTGAAATGCATTTTATTTCCTTTGCATTAACTTTAACTTTTATCTCTGAACCACTATTTCCTTTATTGTCAATGAGCACCATCTGTTGGCTGCTTCACTTACCTTACTTCTGGAAGATAGTTTCCCCTCCCTAGTATAGGTACTTACTCCAAAAACTTGTATTCTTGATTCTGGTTGCATTAACCTGTCCCTTGTGAAACAGATCCACTGAAAATATTTTACAGAACACAACCCTACTACTTTACTATGTTACAAAATTTTAAGGGAGATAAAGATCCTCTTTTCCTTTATTCCAGTAACAATCTTTGCGAGCATTTCGCAAGTCACTGGAAACTGTTATTTATACTTTTTGTTTACAACTGCTTTTACAAATCAAAACTACACCTTAACCATTCAGCTTAGAAAAAAAAACTCCTGAACTATGCGTCTTTAAAAATGGTTTATGTTTTATGTCAGGTTACTAGCATCTGTATAAACTAATAGACCAAACTGAGTCTTATACATGCATTATGTTTTGGCCTTACACATGCTTTGAAGCCTTTGGGGAGATCTCTAAGGTATATTCTATGAATACTTAGCAGTTATCCTTTAGATGCTTTCACAATCTGGACTGTTTCCTTGCCAGAGAGTTCCTATCCTGGACTCCATTCACACCTAGCCATTTGCTTCTAAACCATTCCCTTATAGAAATGCTTTGTACTGTGAGTTACAAGTCTGGAAATTTCTCTTTTCAGGCAATAAATGTCAGAGTGGGAGCCTCACTGCCAATGACCTCACTCAACATACTTGAAAAAGACAGAATGTGCTCTCCTTAGCAAAAGGGCTGATAAAGGGCACTGAGCTCAGCCACAAATAGCTCAGAACATGATTCAGCTGCTGGCACACACATGCAGCCCCATTAGAGCAATTAAGGTTCCACGGTTCAGGTACCAGTTCCCAGAATAAAAGCAGATATACCTATTTGTTTTTTGCTGCTACCCTATATTCTCCTTTAGAATAATCTGGCCGAATAAAAAGCTTAAAAAACCTTTCCCATTATCAGCTTCACCTTGCTGGGGATCATGAAGTTTCCCCTTCACTGTCACTGGATTTTGGAACATAATCCTCTTCTTGTTATTGAGTTTCTCTACAATTACCTTCCACAACATTCAGTAACTCAATGGTTTAGCTGACTGAGTTGCTGAATTCTGTCCACTGGCTCAGGATCAATCCACAGCAAGAGCTGACAGCACCCAGTTCCTTATCCTTTTCCTAGTTCTTAAATGGGTATTAACTTCATTTAGAATTAGATGTTACTACTATGACTGGCCTGGTCACCCAACAGCTTGAGATACCCTGTGGAGTCTGAGAGGCATCCTCCTCATGGAACCTTGATAAACTAGTATCAACACAAGGTGGTACTTCAAACTCTGGGACATGGTCCACTCCAAGTCTCACTCCAAAACTTGTCATTTCACCTTTGACCATCATTGGATTAGCTCTAGAACAATTTTTCTTGTCAGGGGTGATGCCATCTTTTGCAAGAACCTTCATGGAAGGACACTGTCATTCTCTAAAGTGCAACACTCTCACCTTAGCCAATGAAAAAAAAAAATCTATTACTCCAGAAGAGTCTGCTTTAGGTTTTCAGATAAAGGCATTCCACTTTACACCAATTTCCCGGAAACATTCAATTTTCATTTTCTAATTAAGTTCTAAATGCGGTGAGACTTTGCTAAACATTCTGAATATGAAAAAACAGACTACATGTCTATGATCCATTCTATAGGCTGAGTTATGTTTTGATATACATGAATTCTATGGGGGATTACCATAGGTATTCAAAAAGTCCCTTGACCTAAATGCATTTTTGGCTCAAAGGATATCAGCTGCCTACGTTCAAGTCCCATCCCCATCATTAAGTTTTTTCAATTTCCTTTGAGTCAAAAGATCAATTAAATCAGCAGCTTATGGACTTTTTAAAGGTACTCCTGTCCATAAGGATGCAACAGAGCTTAATCTTTACCTCAATTAGTCACTATCTAAATGAGCAAAAAAAGACCAGACATCCAGCACATCCTGAGAAAGCTCTTGCAGTTCTGAAGTCTCTATCAACGATGCTAATGAAGCTTTGTCTACAATATTTCCCAGAGAGGATGGGGTTTTCTCTACTCAACAAAGTAAACTCATCCTGCTACTTCAGGAATGTCTACTGCTCTTGTGCAATAACAATGTCTGTCTTCTGAGTCACTTGGGGTTATGCCTGCAACTCAGGTGAAAATGCAGAACCAAATTCACTTGGTCCTTCAACTTGATTCTCCAAATTTTCTGTTCCTTTTTCTTCACTTTACACATACTTTTTCTTGCAGCAAAAGAATTCATCTAAGAAAAGGATGATCATTTGCCGGTTAAGTTTCAATAATTCATTATCTAAAAGCAGGTAAGAATGGCCATTCTCAGGTAAAGAAAAAAACTATCACATTCCTGGTACTTGGTCTTGACTTACAGGATGAAATAAGAGTAGGAGAAATGGATTTACTTCCTTTACTTGGAATTAAGAGAACAGACAAAGTAAAGAATGAAAACAAGAGAAAAGTTTGTGATGTGCAGAAATCATTAGAACACTGGTTCTTAAACATGTTTTTCCCGTGCCTCCCTTGCAAGTTGACTTCTGACCCACCAGCCCCCCTTGAGGTTCATGTGTTTTGACGAATATTACAGTTCATTAAATTTATTTGATGTCAAAATAATGAGACAGACATCTTCCATTTATAATTCTACTTCATATGGTACATTATATACCTAGCTGTTGTTATGCTGTGTGTGTGGGTATGCAAGTTTTACTTGGCCTTCCATACATAACAGTATTTTTCACCAACCCCCAAGCTCATGAAGTATTTTCATGCCCCCCTTTGAGGGGCTCACTCCCTAGTTTAAGAACCACAACATAAGAAAAATGTATATGTGAAACCCTTGTGAGAACTTATTCATGTACTTATGATGAGATTTTGCTATGATGGCAGAGAAGAACAAGGTGTTCACCACAGGATATGCAGAAGTTGAACTTCTTTAAAATATTACATCTTTTACTCCAATTTGCCTGCCTGTTTCCATTTCAGAATCATATTTAGCACACACTTCTGTCATGGTTAGAGGTATTTGTTTGAGAGATCTCCATGTCTGTGATTAGATCAGATCAGAGGTATTTGCTAAAGTGATTTTCGTTTCTGTGATTAAACTATTTTGTTTGTAAAATCAAATCAACTATGTTCCATTCTTTTTTGGTGCATTTATGTTTTCTATTAAGTTGGATGTCTTACATAAACTTTTCAGTTGATCACATTGTTCTCTTTCATCTGAAAAAACACTGGTCTCTCATTTGAATTTATAATCACATTCATATTACAAATCCACTATTATTGTTTCTGTTTAGTCGATATTCCTCAATATTTTCTCACTTCTCATTAATATCTTGTTGAACTCTGTCACTTTCGTTCTGGGTTGTCTGTAAGTCATTATGTTGAGTACTTACTGCTAATGATTCACATTTCTTTCAAGATAATTTCATTACTTGTTCCTTGTCAGCATACAATGCATTGCTTATACGCATTGTTTCTCAACCTTGCTTACTTGTTACTCTAGAAGCTCTACAGGTGTCTGTCATACCCTTCTAAATCTGCTTCCTTTTTATTCTCTCATTCATCTGTGTTTTGGTAAGATTTATCTGGATTATTTTCTTGTTTCTTATATACTAATTTGTATACAGTACTAGTTTTGCCAGATTCTGCCTGTTCGAGGTTACACCACAAGCAAAAAGTCACCTTTGGCAAGGCTATATCATTTGGAGTATAGTGTCATTAAAGAACTTCTCACAAAAAAGGAGTTTACATTTCCCTGCTACAAGAAGTAGCACAGTCTTAGGCTGTCCTGGTAACACCAGGACTTTCAGAGAAATTGGTCCTTGGGTAGTTGTAAATAAATAAAAATATATACAGAATTTGGTTTCAATTACAGATGTGTACATTCTTGTTAATGTTTTGCATGGAAGATTCTTCTCTGAATTGCACATTTTGTTGTCAGCACTTGATTGCTCATCATCCTCTTGGTCTATTAGAAAGTATTACTATATTTGATGGCTCAATAAATTTCTTGTGAAGTCCATTACTATCTCTCCTAACAGCAAAGATGCTTCGTGTTTGTGTTATTGTAACTGTACTATACTCCACTTGTAGTGGTTCAGAAATCTTTCATGTTCTCTGTTCCCTTGTTATCATCACTCCTTTTTTAAAAATCTGTCCTTTTCCCTTGTGTCATCCCTATGTGACTTCTGCATCCAATCTTGTTCTCTGTAACTCTTGAAAATCTGCATTTGTCAGCTTCCTTTAATTCATTACAGTTTTTCTTTGACTACTTAATCCCTCACTTGTATAGTTCTTGCCCAGCTCTGTTATCCCTAAAGGATACAAGAATCTACAGTTGCTACCCATTTTACAATCTCTAAATCTGTCAAAATGTTTGCATATCTTGAGTGCACCCACTCATAGTAATTTTTCATACGGCCTTTTGAATCAAAGTTTCCACAGAAATCCATTCTTTTAGAGTTTTGGATGTGTTTCTGCAATTATTATCAAAGATTCATTTTTCCCTCAGGAAATTTGATAGCATAGACAAAGTTACAAAAAGAGGCACACTAAGACAAATCAGGAAAGACGCAATGAGTAAACTGTTTATGGCTAGAGATTTTTCATATGAGAATGCTTGAAAGTTTGGTCTCATTCACACATACTGGAGATAATTTGCATGCAGGGAGAGTGAACCGAGATATCAGCCCACCTTGACAAATCAAATTTATACATTCTGTGGAAAAATAACAAAGAGCTTTTATGAGTGTGGAAGCCACTATTCACTCTGGCACAAAAGACCATGGTGAGGCTGAATATGAATGAAACAGATTCTGAGAACAAAATCTATCACAACAATAGAAAGACAGCTAAAGATAAGAGAATAGTATTAGTTCATGATCACTCTGTTCTAATGGAGATCTAATCAAATTCAAATTGAATTATTTCATTCATTTGTCTATAGTAATAGATTCAATTATCAACACCATCAATATAAATCACATAGAAAGGCCAGAACAAGAGGTCTTAGATTATTCAGTATCATTTACGAATTTACAAATATTACAGGTAAAATGCAAAACATCCAATAAATATTGGGAGTATATTCTCATTATTTGCAAAATTCTGTAATTAGGCTAACGAAAAAATAAAGCAAGTAAACTTGCTTGCTTTTTGTTACCTATGTAAATACCAGTATGATATCTACACACATTCAACTTCTCTTTATGTGAGCTTACTATAAATCCCTATCATTCCAACATTACCAGACTATTTTACACCTGTATTATATAAATGTATGCAAGCTGCAGAGAAGAAATTCTGTAAAAAAAAATCCATTAATGCTACCATGACTTCTGGCTCTGAACCGTGACTCAGTTAAGGCTATATCAAACAAAAATCTATGTTAAATAATCTCTTCCTTCTTTTTCATTGATAAAATTATGATTCCTATATTTGTCATGACAACATATGAGGAAAAACAACAAAAGTGTTAGGTTATGTACACATTTAACAAGAGAATCTTGGTTTAAATGAAAATCAGAAACAACGGAAACAGGCATACTACCAAAATATAATACTACACTATCAAACAATGAAATTCAAAAGATTCTTTTGAACCAGCAATAATCATACCTTAAATTTTCCACTCCCTACTTAGCTTCCTTTTCAAACCTGTGAATCTTGGTTTTTCTAATTCTTTCAAATGTATTTAACCTTACACTTTCAAATATATCTATATAACAATTAACAAAAATCACTTCAGAGGTATATTTCATCCAATTTTGATTTGATAAAGTACAAAAGTTCTGTAGACGTTTCAGCACACAATGTTAAAGAAATACAGGAGTAAGGCCTGAGTGTTAAGTAAATTTCCAGAGCTCATGTTTCATCAATTACTTTAATTAC
>JAUUDW010347090.1:311-13196 GCA_032361385.1 Panulirus guttatus
TCTGGAGACGGACTCTATTCGCGTCCTTGTTTGGAGACGAAGTCCACTCGCGTCATTGTTACCACTCCATCTCTTCCTCCCATCTTTGGTGTTACCACTCCATCTCATCCTCACATCTTTGTTGTTACCACTCAATCTCTTCCTCATATCTTAGGTGTTATCACTCCATCACTTCCTCACATCTTTGGTGTTACCACTCCATCACTTCCTCACATCTTTTGTTTTACACTCCATCTCTACCTCACATCTTTGGTGTTATCACTCCATCCCTTCCTCACATCTTTGATGTTATCACTCCATCTCTTCCGCATTTCTTTGTTGTTACCACTCCATCTCTTCCTCACATCTTTGGCGTCATCACTCCATCTCATCCTCACATCTTTGGTGTTACTGCTCCATCTCTTCCTCACATCTTTGGTGTTACTATTCCGTCTCTTTTTCACATCTCTGGTGTTATCACTCCATCTCTTCCTCACATCTCTGGTATTATCACTCCATCTCTTCCTCACATCTCTGGTATTATCACTCCATCTCTTCCTGACATCTTTGGATTTATCACTCCATCTCTTCCTCACATCTTTAGTGTTACCACTCCACCTCTTCCTCACATCATTGGTGTTACCACTCATCTCTTCCTACGTCTTTAGTGTTACCACTCCATCTCTTCCTTCCATCTTTGGTGTTTCCACTCCATCTCTTCTTTCCATCTTTGCTGTTATGAGGCCAACTTATCCTCACATCTTAGGTGTTATCACTCCATCTCGTCCTCAAATTTTTGGTTTTACCACTCCATCTCTTCTCACATCTATGGTGTTATCACTCCATCTCTTTTTTCCATATCTGGTGTTACCACTCCATCTCTTCCTCACATCTATGGCGTTACCCCTCCATCGCTTCCTCACATCTTTGCTGTTAACAATCCATCTCTTCCTCATATTTTTGGTGTTATCACTACAAATCTTCCTCACATCTTTGGTGTTATCACTCCATCTCTTCCTCACATCTTTGCTAATATCACTCCATCTCATCCTCACATCTTTGGTGTTTCCACTGCATCTCTTCCTCACATCTGTGGTGTTATGACTCCATCTCTTCCTCCCGTCTTTGATGTTACCACTCCAGCTCTTCCTTTGGTCTTTAGTGTTACCAATCAATCTCTTCCTCACATCTCTGGGGTTATAACTCCATCTTTTCCTCACATCTTTTGTGTTACCACTCCATCTCTACCTCATATCTTTGGTGTTATCACTTTATCTCTTACTCACAAATTTGATGATATCACTCCATCTCATCCTCACATCTTTGGTGTTACAAATCCATCTCTTCCTCCCATCTTTGGTGATACCACTCCATCTCATCCTTACATATTTTGTGTTATCACTCCATCTCTTCCTCACATGTTTGTTGTTACTAATCCATCTCATCCTCACATCTTTTGTGTTATCACTCCATCTCTTCCTCACAACTTTGGTTTTATCACTCCATCTGCTCCTTATTTCTTTGGTGTTACAACTCCATCGCTTCCTAACATCTTTAGTGTCATCACTCCAACTCATCCTCACATCTTTGGTGTTACCACTCCATCTCTTCCTCACATCTCTGGTGTTACCACTCCATATCGTTCTCATCTTTGGTGTTATCACTCCATTTCTTCCTCACATCTTTGGTGTTATCACTCCACCTCTCCTCCCATCTTTGGTTTTACCACTTATCTCTTCCTCACATCTTTGCTGTTATCACTCCATCTCATCCTACGTTTTTGGTGGTACCACTCCACCTCTTCCCCATCTTTGCTGTTATCACTCCAACGTGTCGACGTCTTTGGTATTATCACTCCATCTTTTCCTCAAATCGTTGGTGTTGCCATTCCATCTCTTCCTCACATCTTTGGTGTTACTACTGCTTCTCTTCCTCACATCTTTGGTGCTTACACTCTATCTCTTCCTCGCAACTTTGGTGTCATCAGTCCATGTCATCTTCACATATTTGGTGGTACCACTCCATCTTTGCCTCTCGTCTTTGGTATTAGCACTCGAACTCATTCTCACATCTTTGCTGTTATCACTCCATATCTTCTCACGTCTTTGGTGTTATCACTCCATCTCCTCCTCACATCTTTGGTGTTTCCACTTCATCTCATCCTCAAATTTTTGGTGTTACCACTCCATCTCTTCTTCACATCTTTGGTGTTATCACTCCGTCTTATCCTCACATCTTTTGGGTTATCACTCTATCTCTTCCACACATCTCTGAGGTTACTACTCCATCTCTTCCTCACATCCTTGGTGTTACCTTGCCATCTCCTCCTCACATCTTTTGTGTTATTAGTCCATCTCTTCCTCACATCGTTGATGTTTACACTCTATCTCTTCATCACAAATTTGGTGTTATCACTCCATCTCAACCACAGATCTTTGGTATTACCACTCCATCTCTTCCTCCCATCTTTTGTGTTACCACTTCATCCCATCCTCACATCTCTGTTGTTATCGCTCGATCGCTTCCTCACATCTCTGGTGCTACCACTCCATCTCTTCCTCACATCTTTGATGATACCACTCGATCTCTTCCTTCTATTATTCCCGTTACCATCCATCTCTTCCTTACATCTTTGATATTATCACTCCACCTTTCCTTACATCTTTGGTGTTATCAATCCATCTCTTCCTGAAATCTTTGGTGTTACCATTCCATCTCTTCCTCACATTTTGGGTGTTAGCACTCCATCTCTTCCTTCCATAGCTGGTTTTACCACTTCATATCCTCCTCGCATCTATGGTGTTTACGCTCCATCTAATCCTCACATCTTTGGTGTGACTACTCCTTTTTTTCCTCCCATCTTTGGTATTACCACCTCATCTCTCCCTCATATATTTGGTGTTATCACTCTATCTCATCCTCACATCTTTGGTGTTACCACTCCATCGCTTCCTCACGTCTTTGGTTTTACTACTCCATATCTTCTTCCGATCTTTGGTGTTGCCACTACATCTCTTCCTCACATCTTTGGTGTTATCACTCCGTCTCATCCTCACATCTTTGGTGTTACCACTCCATATCTTCCCCCCATCTTTTGTGTTACCACTCCATCTCCTTCTCACATTTTTGGTATCATCACTCCAAATCCTCTCATATCTTTGGTGTTATCACTGCATTTCTTCCTTCCATCTTTGGTGTTACCACTCCATCTCTTCCTCACATCTTTGGTGTTACCACTCCATCTCTGCCTCACGTCTTTGGCGTTGCCTCTCCATCTCCTCCTCACATCTTTGGTGTTACCACTCCATCTCTTCCTTCCACCTTTGGTGTTACCACTATATCTCTTCCTTCCATCTTTGGTGTTATCACTGCACCTGTTCCTCCCATCTTTGGTGTTACCACTCAATCCCTTTCTTCCAGCTTTGGTGTTACCACTCCATCTCTTTCTCATATCTTTTGTGTTATCACTCCATCTTTTCCTCACATCTATGGTGTTATCACTGCATCTCATCCTCTCATCTTTGGCGTTTCCACTCCAACCCTTCTTACCATCTTTTGTGTTACTACTCCATCCCCTCCTCACAATTTTGGTGTTCTCACATCTTTGGTGTTACCACTCCATCTATTCCTTCCATCTTTGGTGTTACCAATCCATCTCTTCCTTCTATCTTTAGTGTTTTCACTCCATCTCTTCCTCCCATCTCTGGTGTTACCACTCCATCTCTTCCTTCCATGTTTTGTGTTACCATTCCATCTCTTCTTCACATCTTTAGTGTTATCACTCCATCTGTTCCTCTCATCTTTGGAGTTGCCATTCCATCGCTTCCACGTATCTTTGGTGTTACCACTTCATCTCTGCCACATATCTCTAGTGTTACCACTCCATCTCTTCCTCACATCTTTTGCGTTACCACTCCATCTCTTCTTTACATCTTTGGTGTTACCGCCCCATCTCATCCTTCCAAATCTGATGTCACCACTTCATCTCTTCCTCACATCTTTCGTGTTATCACTTCATTTCATCCTCACATCTTTGTTGTTACCACTCCATCTCTTCATCACATCTTGGGTGTTATCACTCCATCTCTTCCTCCCATCTTTAATGTTGCCACTCCATCTCTTCCTTCGGTCTTAGGTGTAACCACTCCATCTCCTCCTCACATCTTTGGGGTTATAACTCCATATCCTCCTCACGTCTTTGGTGTTACCACTCCATATCTTCCTCACATCTTTTGTGTTACCACTCCATCTCTTGCTCACATCTATGGTGTTATCACTCTATCTCTTCCTCATATACTTGGTGTTATCACTCCATATCATCCTCACTTCTTTGATTTTTCCACTCCATCTCTTCCTCCCATCATTGGTGTAATAACTCCATCTCCTCCTCAGATCTTTTATGTTATCACTCCATCTCTTCCTCACATTTTTGGTGTTATCACCCCAACTCTTCCTCATTTCTTTGGTGTTACCACTTCATATCTCTCTGTCATCTTTGGTGTTATCACTCCGTCTCTTCCTCATATCTTTGGTGTTGTCACTCCATCTCTTCCTCCCATCTTTGGTTTTACCACTCCATCTCTTCGTCACATCTGTGGTGTTACCACTCCAATCTGCCTAATATCACTGGTGTTACCACTCCATCTCTTCCTACGTCTTTCGTGTTAATACTCCATCTCTCAATTCCATCTTTGGTGTTACCACTCCATCTCTTGCCCCATCTTTGCTGATATCACTCCATCTTATCCTCACTTCTTTCGTGTTATCATTCCATCTCTTCCTCAAATCTTTGGTGTTATCACTCCATCTCTTCTTTCCATCTCTGGTGGTACCACTCCATCTCTCCCTCACATCTTTGATGTTTTCACTCCATCTTATCCTCACATCTTTGGTGGTACCACTCCATCTCTTCCTCCCATCTTTGGTGTTACCACTCCATCTCATCCTCACATCTTTGGTGTAATCACTCCAAATCTTCCTCGCATCGTTGGTGTTATCACTCCTTCTCTTCCTTTCATCTTTGGTGTTGCTACTCCATATGCTACTCACATCTTTTGTTTTAACACTCCATCTCTTCTTCCCTTCTTTTGTGTTAACTCTCCATCTCTTTTGGTGTTTTCAATCCATATCTTCCTCACATCTTTGGTTTTACAACTATATCACTTCCTTACATCTTTTTTGTTACCACTTCATATCTGCCTCACATCTACGGTGTTATCACTCCTTCTCATTATCATATCTTTGTTATTACCACTCATATCCTCCTCCCATGTTTGGTGTTATCACTCCATCTCATCCTAACATCTTTGGTGTTATAACTCCATATCTTCCTCACATCTTTGTTGTTATCACTCTATCTCTTCCTTTTTTCACTGGTGTTACCACTCCATCTCTTTCTCACATCTTTGGTGTTACCACTCAACATCTTTCACGCATCTTTGGTGTTTCTTCTCCACCTATTCCTCACATCTTTGGTGTTACCATTCCATCTCTTCCCCACATCTTTGGGGTTATCACTCTAAATCTTCCTCACATCTTTGGTGTTACAACTCCATCTCTTCCTCACATCTTTTTATGTTACCATTCCATATCTTCCTCACATCTTTTGTTATTACTCCATCACTTCCTCACATATTTGGTGTTTGCACTTTATCTCTTCATCACAAATTTGATATTACCACTCCATCTCTTCCTCACATCTTTGATGTTACCATTCCGTCTCTCCCTCACATCTTTGGTGTTATCACTCCATCTCTTCCTCACATCTTTGTGTTACCACTCCATCTCCTCCTCCCATCTGTGGCGTTTCCACTTCATATCTCTCTCACATATCTGGTGTTATTACTCCATCTCTTCCTCTCATCTCTGATGTTACCACTCCATCTCCTCCTCACATCTTTGGTGTTACCACTCCATCTCTGGGTCATATCTTTGCTGTTACCATTCCATATCTTCTTCACATTTTTGGTGTTACCACTTCTTCTCTTCCTTCCATCTTCGGTGTTACCATTCCAGAGCTTCCTCATATCTTTGGTGTTACTACTCCCTCTCTTCCTTCCATCTTTGATGTTACCATTCCATATCTTCCTCACATCTTTGGTGTTAACACTCCATCTCTTCCTCACAAATTTGGTATTTTCACTCCATCCCATCCTCACATTTTTGGTGGTACCTCTCCTTCTCTGCCTCCCATCTTTGGTGTTAGCACTCCATATGATTCTCACATTTTTGGTGTTATCACTTCATATCTTCCTCATATCTTTGGTGTTATCGCTCCATATCCTTCTTACATTTTTGGTGAAACCACTCCCTTTCTCCCTCACATCTTTGGTGTTACCACTACATGTTTTCTTCCATCTCTGGTGTTACCACTTCATCTCTTCCTCACGTCTTTAGAGTTGTCACAACATCTCATCCTCACATCTTTGGTGTTTCCGCTCCATTTCTTCCTCCCATCTTTGGTATACCATTCCATCTCTTCCTTACATATTTGGTGTTATCGCTCTGTTTCTGCCTTATATCTTTTGTGTTACCTCTCCATCTCTCTCTTCCATCTTTGGTACTACCCGTCCATCTCTTCCTCCATCTTTGGTGTTATGAATCCTTCTCATTCTCACATCTTTGTTGTTACCACTCCATCTCTCCCCCACATCTTTGGTGTTATCACTCCATCTCTTCCTACCATCTCTGGTGTTACCACTCTATCTCTTCCTTACATCTTTGGTGTTACCAATCCATTTCTTTTTAACATCTTTGGTGTTACCACTCCATCTCTTGCTAAAATCTTTGGTTTTATCACTACATCTCATCCTCACATCTTTGGTATTACCAGTCGATCTCTTCCTCCCATCTTTAATGTTACCACTCCCTCTCTCCCTCACACCTTTGATGAAATCACTCCATCTCTTCCTCATATCTTTGGTGATATCACTTTTATCTCATCCTCTCATCATTGTTGTTAACATTCCATCTCTTCCTCACATATTTGGTGTTACCACTCCATCTCATCCTCACATCTTTGGTGTTACCACTCCATCTCTGCCTCCCATATTTAATGTTACCAATCCATCTCATCCTCACATCTTTGGTGTTATCACTCTATCGCTTCCTCACATCTTTCGCGTTACCACTCCATCTCTTCCTCACTTGTTTTGTGTTATTACTCCATGTTTTCCTCACATCTTTTGTTTTTACACTCTATCTCCTCCTCACAAATTTGGTGTTGATCACTCCTTCTCATTCTCACATCTTTGGTGGTACCACTCCATCTCTGCATCCCGTCTTTAGTGTTACCACTCCATCTCATCCTCACATCTTGGCTGTTATCACTCTATCGCTTGCTCACATCTTTGGTGTTACCACTCCATCTCATCCTCACATCTTTGGTGTTATCAATTTATCTATACCTTCCATCTTTGGTGTTATCAATTTATCTATACCTTCCATCTTTGGTGTTACCAGTCCATCTCTTCCTCCATCTTTGGTGTTTTCACTCCTTCTTATCCTCACATCTTTGGTGTTTTCAATCCATCTCTTCCTCATATCTTTGGTGTTGCCACTCCATATATTCCTCAAATCTTTGGTGTTACCACTCCATCTCTTCCTTCCTTCACTGATGTTACCACTCCATGTCTTCCTCGCAACACTGGTGTTATCACTCCATCTCTGCCTCACATATTTGTTGTTACCACTCCACATCTGCCTCGCATCTTTGGTGTTACTTCTCCATCTCTTCCTCACATCTTTGGTGTTACCACTTCATCTCTACCTTCCATCTTTGGTGTTACCACTACATCTCTTCCTCCATCTTTGGTGTTATTACTCCTTATCCTCACATCTTCGGTGTTATCACTCCATCTCTTCCTCACATCTTTGGTGTTACCACTCCATTTCTCCCTCAGATATTTGGTGTTACCACTCCATCTCTTCCTTCCTTCACTGGTGTTATAACTCTATGTCTTCCTCGCATGTTTGGTTTTATCACTCCATCTCTTCCTCACATCTTTGGTGTTACCACTACATCTCTTCCTTCCATCTTTGGCGTTACCACTCCATATCTCTCTCGCATATTTGGTGTTATTACTCCATCTCTTCCTCCCATCTTTGGTGTTACCAATCCATCTCCTCCTTACATCTTTGGTGTTACCATTCCATCTCAGCCTCATATCTTTGGTGTTACCATTCCATCACTTCGTCACATCATTGGTGTTACCACTCCATCTCTTCTTCACATCTTTGGTGTTATCACTCCTCATCCACACATACTTGGTGGAACCATTCCTTTTCTGCCTCCCATCTTTGGTGTTATCACTCTTTCTCCTTCTTACATCTTTGGTGTTATCACTCCATATCTTCCTCACATCTTTCGTGTTACCACTCCATATCTTCCTTCCCTCTATGGTGCTACCACTCCATCTCTTCCTCACATCTTTGATGCTATTACTCCATCTTTTCCTCACATCTCTTGTGTTATCAGTCCATCTCTTCCTCACATCTTTGGTGTTACCACTCCATATATTCTTTCTATCTCTGGTGTTACCACTCCATCTCTTCCTCACATCTTTGTTTTTTCCACTCCATTTCTTCCTTCTGTTTTTGATATACTACTCCATCTCATCCTCACATCTTTGGTGTTATCACTCCATCTCTTTCTACCATCTTTGGTGTTAACACTCCATCTCTTCCTCACATATTTGGTGTTATCACTCCATATCTTCCTCCATCTTTGGTGTTGTGAGTCCTTTTTATCCTCATATCTTTGCTGTTATCACTCCATCTTTTCCTCACATCTTTGGTGTTACCAGTCCATCTCTCCTCCACATTTTTGGTGGTACCACTCCATTTCTTTTGATGTTCTCACTCCATATCTTCCTCCCATGTTTGGTGTTACCACTCCAAATCTTCCTTCCATGTCTGCTGTTACCTCTTCATATCTTTCTCATATCTTTGGTGTTATCACTTCATCTTATCCTCACATATTTGGGGTTATCACTCTGTCTCTTCCTCACAACTTTGGTTTTACCATTCCATCTCTTCTTCACATCTTTGGTGTTTACACTATATCTCTTCCTCACAAATTTGTTTGTATCACTCCATCTTATCCTGAAATCTTTGGTGTTACCACCCTCTGCCTACCATCTTTAGTGTTTCCACACCATCTCATCCTCACATCTTTCGTGATATCACTCAATCGCTTTCTCATGTTTTTGATGTTATCACTCCATCCCTTCCTCACATTTTTGGTGTTACCACTCCATCTCTTCCTCACATCTTTGGTGTTCCCACTCCATATCTTCTTTCCCTTTATGGTGTTACCACTCCATCTCTTCTTCACATATTTTGTATACCACTCCATCTGATTCTCACATCTTTGGTGTTATCACTCCATATCTTCCTCACATCTTTGTTGTTACCACTATATCTCTTACTCCAGTCTTTGGTGTTAACACTCCAACTCTTTCTCACATATTTGGTGTTATCTCTCCATCTCTGCCCTACATCTTTTATGTTACCATTCCATCTCTATCTTCTATCTTTGGTGGTACCAGTCCATCTTTTCCTCCATCTTTGTTGTTATCACTCCTTATCCTCGAATCTTTGTTGTTATCAATTCATCTCTTCGTCACATCTTTGATGTTAGCACTCCATCCCTCCTCACATATTTGGTGTTATCACTTCATCTCCTGTTTCCATCTCTGGCTTCACCACTCTATCTTTTCCTCACATCTTTGGTGTTATCACTTTTATCTCATCCTCTCATCTTTGGTGTTACCACTCCATCTCTTCCTTAAATCTTTGTTGTTACCAATCCACCTCTTCCTCACATATTTGTTGTTACTACTCCATCTCTTCCTCCCATCTTTGGTGTTACCACACCATCTCTTCCTTCCATGTCTGCTGTTACCACACCATCTCTTCCTTCCATGTCTGCTGTTACCACTCCATCTCTTCCTCACATCTTTGATGTTATCACTCCATATCTTCCTCACATCTTTGATGCTACCAATCCATCTCTTCCTTCCATCTTTGGTGTTACCACTCCATCTCCTCCTCACATCTTTGGTGTTATTACTTTTATCTCATCCTTTCATCTTTGGTGCTACCACTCATCTCTTCCTAACAACTATGGTGTTACCAATCCATCTCTTCCTCACGTGTTTCTTGTTACCATTCCATCCCTTCCTCATATCTTTGGTGTTATCACTCCATCTCTTCCTCCCGTCTTTAGTGTTACCACTCCACCTCTTTCTCACATCTTTCGTGTTAACACTCTAGCTCTTTCTCACATCTTTGGTGTTACCACCTCATATCTTCCTCACATCTTTGGTGCTACCACTCCATATCTTCCTCTATCTTTGATGTTATTACTCCTTCTTATTTTCACATCTTTGGTATTATCACTCCATCTGTTCCTCACGTTTTTGGTGTTACCACTCCATATGTCCCTCAAATCTTTGGTGTTTCCACTCCATGTCTTCCTTCCATCACTGGTGTTACCACTCCATGTCTCCCTCGCATCTTTGGTGTTATCACTCCATCTCTTTCTCAAATCTTTGTTGTTACCACTCCATCTCTTCCTCCCATCTTTGGTGTTACCACTTCGTCTCTCACTCACATCTTTGGTGTTATTGCTTCCTATCTTCCTCACATCTTTGGTGTTACCACTCCATATCTCTCTCACATCTTTGGTATCATTACTCCATCTCTTCCTCCCATCTTTCTTGTAACCACTACATATCCTCCTCACATTTTTGATGTTACCACTCCATCTCTCACTCACATCTTTGGTGCTATCACTCCCTCTCTTCCTCACATCTTTTGTGTTACCTCTCCATCTCTTCCTCCCATCTTTGGTGTTACCACTCCATATCTCTGTCACATCTATGTTATTATTACTCCATCTCTTCCTCCAATCTTTGGTGTTACCACTCGATATCTCTTTCACATCTTTGGTATAATTACTCCATCTCTTCATCCCATCTTTGATGTAACCACTCCACCTCCTTCTCTCACATCTTTGGTATCATTACTCCATCTCTTCCTCCCATCTTTGGGGTAACCACTCCATCTCCTCCTCACATCTTTAGTGGTATCACTCCATCTCTTTCTCAAATCTTTGGTGTTACCACTCCATCTCTTCCTCCCATCTTTGATGTTACCACTCCGTCTCTCACTCACATCTTTGGTGTTATCACTCCCTCTTTTCCTCACATCTTCGGTGTTACTACTCCATATCTTCCTCCCATCTTTGGTGTTACCACTCCATATCTCTCTCACATCTTTGGTATTATTAGTCCGTCTCTTCCTCCCATCTTTGGTGTAACCACTCCATCTTCTCCTCTCATCTTTGGTGTTACCACTCCATCTCTTCCTCACATCTTTGGTGTTACCACTCGATCTCTTCCTCATATCTTTGGTGTTATAATCCTTTTCTTCCTCACATCTTTCGTGTTTATACTCTATGTCTTCCTCACAACTTTGGCTTTATCACTCAATCTCATCCTCACATCTTTGATGGTACCAATCCTTCTCTGCCTCCCATCTTTGGTTTTAGCACTCCATCTCATTCTCACATCTCTGGTGTTATCATTCCATCTCATCCTCACATCTTTGGTGTTACTAGTCCATTTCTTCCTCCCATCTTTACTGTTACCACTTCATCTCTCCCTCACATCTTTGGTGTTTTCACTCCATCTATTCCTCACATATCTGGTGTTACCACTCCATCTCTTCCTCACATCTTTGATGTTATTACTCCTACTCTTCCTCACATCTTTGGTGTTGCCACTCCACTCTCCTCCTCACATCTTTGGTGTTACCACTCCATTTCTTCTTCACATTTTTGGTGCTACCACTCTATCTCAACCTCACATCTTTGGCGTTACCACTCCATCTTCTCGTCACATCTTTGGTGTTACCACTCCATCTCTTCCTCACATATTTGTTGTTTCCACTCCATATCTTCCTCACAGCTTTGGTGTTATTACTCCATCTCCTCCTCACAACTTTGGTGTTACCACTCCATCTCTTCCTCACATCTTTAGTGTTACCACTTCATCTCTTCCTCACAACTTTGGTGTTACCACTCCAACTCTTCCTCACATTTTTAGTGTTACCATTTCATCTCTTCCTCACATTTTTAGTGTTACCATTTCATCTCTTCCTCACATATTTGGTGTTTGCACTCCATATCTTCCTTACGGCTTTGGTGTTACCACTCCATCTTTTGCACATCTTTAATTTTTCCACTCCATCTCTTCCTCACATCTTTGGTGTTACCACTCCGTCTCTTTCTTACATCTTTGGTGTCTCCAGTGCATCTCTTCCTCACTTCTATGGTGTTACCACTCCATCTCTTCCTTCTGTCTCTGATGTTATCATTCCATATCTTCCTCACATCTTTGGTGTTACCACTCCATCTCTTCTTCATATCTTTGGTGTTACCACTCCATCTCTTCCTTCCATCTCTTGTATTATCACTCCATCTCTTTCCATCTTTTGTGCTACCACTCCTCTCTTCCTTCCATTTTTTGTGTTATCGCTTCATTACCTGCTTTCCTCACTCTCTCCCCATCTGTGCTGTTTTCCTCCTACTGCTCACTTTCCTAACATCTTATTCTTTCTTGATGCTCTCTCACTCCATCTTTAATTTGCCCTTGTTTTCATTTCTCATACTTGTCCCTTGTTTTCTTGCCACTTTCTTTTGAAGTCATCCCAATTGCTTTCCCTTGACCCCAGGAAGGCACATTCTTTACATCCGCCTGTTTTCTGTCACTCCATCACTCACTACTATTTCTCATACCCTCACATTCCACTCTAAGCTTGCCACGTATTTTACCTGCACAGATTTTTTGTTGGCTGCGACGACACGGGCAGCTGAGGCCCTAATCAAGGCCATCCCATTAG
>JAUUDW010347201.1:0-13195 GCA_032361385.1 Panulirus guttatus
CATGCCTGAGTGTCTGCTCCTCTCAATTTCTACATTGTTACATACAGCACACTTTCATATTACATTTGCATTTATCACTGCTTGTGTAATTTGGTGCACTGTACATGATCTTGCCACTCATAAACATCATGAATGCCACCCTGTCTATCTAGATGTACCTCACTAATGTGCTTATCTAAAGGGTGAAAATATCCATCCCACCTTGATCTTAAGCTCTTTTAAGTTTAGTTAACTTTAACTATCATGACCTCCCTGTTCTGTAAGATCTGTAATACCCCAACAATGTATTTTCAGACAAATGGCTGCTTAAATTCATAAACCATTATCTATCTATTTACCTATTCATTTATCTAAATGAGTAATAAATATGTATCTATGGGTGGGTGGGCCAAGATTCAGGAATATATCCCTATCTTTTACATGTTAAAGTGACGGATAACATATAAAGTAAATCTACTATGTACCTGAACTGGTCAGAATATTTCTTTACATTTTTAGGTTGAGATATCTCCTACAGGAATCTAGTTCCCCTTTACCTCACTGATTCCTACAGTAATATGGGTTTCATTATCTGATTCTACTATGTTGTATTTTCCAACATACAGCAGTGAGTAGGTGTACACTTATGTACATTATACATTCTAATCTTCCTGCCCCCATTTGAAGAAATCATATTTCCTTCACTCATTAATGGCATATACATATGGTGAGCATGACCTAAAACTTTCATGAGCCTGAAGAAATACACACAAGATTCAGCCACCAGGTAGTAACCATGGTGGAAAGACACCTCCTGACACCTTGCAGGCCTTGCTCTACTGCTAAACAGTGTAAATTATATAAATGTATTTGTGTCAGAAGTGGAGGGAACAGCAATGGGGAAGGATGTAATGAAATATGCTTTGAGCATTTGGGGTCTAATCATACTGGAGAGTGTGAGCTGTGTAAGGGAAAGAGTGAACTGAAGCATATGAAGTGGTCAAGGAACACCATGGAAAGGTCTGTGGCATTTGGCTGTGGATGGAAAGCTCAGGTTTTGGTGTATTATACATGTCAGGGAGTGGATGTGAGCAAAAGAGGCTGTTTCTTCATCTACTTCTGGTGCTACCTTGGTACATGCTGAACATTAAACAAATATGAAAGAATGTGTAAAACAGTCATCCCAACTTACATCTTTCCCATAAACTTTCTCTCTTTACCTTAAATCTGTGATCTACAATATGACATAAAACAAAAACTTAAACATCACCTTTGACATTCTGCAAGAACTGCTTTCAACAGTTCCACCGAGTCTTTTTCCAGTTTGTATTTCTGACCAAATGGAAAGTCACACAGCACAGCATCAACTGACGTACTTTGCAGGGGAAGAGCTGGAATGAAACAGGCATGGCTTTTGTTAAAACCAATCTTCTACATGTAAAAGACAATACTCTCATACTTAAGTATACAAACCTATGAATACTTTAGCAGAAAAATGTTCTCTGATATCTTTTACAAATCTATATACCATTTCAAATCATCAGAATGTGCTCAGCTTGCCAGATTTCATTTGAACACATTTCAGAGTTCATCTTGGGTTACAAAACCACCAATCTTCTCTTAAAACAATATAATACATTCCAAGCAAATGAACCATGGATTAGCCTGTAGGGCTTGGTTGTGGATGGTAGGCTCTATTGTTAGTACATTATACACGACATCTAGAGACCGGACAGCAATTACATACAAACATACAAAAAATATGATTCTTTAGTTTACAGGAGTAATACCAGAGAACTATAAGCTAAACTCATCTTATATATATCTGTATTTTAAAGTGGCTAACATGGCATAGGCAGAAACATACCAAAATTGTGGTCATCATTGATTAAGGAAAAATATTCTGAAAGAAAAGATTTGAAAGAAACCCCTTTAGGCATTTGTAGATCTGACACTTAAAGGTGGAAATGTTATTGGAAAAAGGAAACAAACAAACAAAAAGAAACAAAATTCCATGCCTTCACCGTTCAAATCATAGGACACAGCAGCCAAACATGGGCTGTGGGTCCAGGTTTTAGTTACACATGAAAATGGCTAACTAGAGCATTAAATACATTTTGTCCAAGCAACTGAGTCTTGCTGGCATCACACTGTCAACCATCTAACAGTAGAACATGAGCACCTACAAAAAATCAACTATGATGTAACATAAATGAAGCTAATACTTATTTCCTGCACTATATATCAAGATATTAGTAAGAATGAAAGTATATCAATCAAGAAAACAAGGTAGAAAACAAGAAAGAAATTCAGTACAGATAAGGATTTTTTTTTTTTCAATACAAAGGACTTTATACTAACTAAGCCCTCTTCAATGACAGATAATTTGTGCTAGAAATTCCGACCAGAATAGGAGAAAAGAAATACTGATTAAAAAAAAACACAAATGAGCTTAATCATCCTGAAAATGATCTGTGACAGCCACAGACATCAAATAATCCTTGTCTAAACTGTAACATAATTGGGTCATTACAATGGATTCTAGACACCTTAAATACAACTGGTGGAAAGGAAAGGGGTGAAGCTAAACCTTACTGACCACATATTAGAATAGGATTATAGAAAATTATACAAATTTCTTAATACTTCAAAACTGGTAAGGAATAGCTATAACTGGAAATGCATTTCTTTAGTTTCTCTACATCATAAAGTTTAAAACTATATTTGTCTATGTTTACCTTCACTTCAAGGTTTCTCTGTTTCATCCTAGTTGGTTTACTTTGTTTCCTCTCTATGTTTACTTGATGAAGTGAACCCAAATTCTTTTCATAAATATAATTTCTTAATGAATGTAAGTGTCCAACTACAGTATCTTGGCATTGTGCAATACCTCAGCATATGTTATTATGACTGCTGTTAGGTTTTCAGTACCTTAAAGATGTTCAACAGCTGAAATGCTAGGGGATATTCTGCAAAGGAGCAACACAGCAAAGATTAACATTTGGTTTTCAACATACCTGCAGCATGAGCATTTATGAGACTAACAGGGATGTTAAGACTGCGAAGGTTGCATCTTGCTACCTCCAGTTGTTCTGAGCTCAAATCACTTGCTATAACATGACTAACCTGCAAAACTGAAAATTCTTTATCTTACGCAGACACTGTTCAACACTGTACGTTATTTCTATCCTTGTGCCTGAAATAATCACATGTATGGCTTGCATCTATTGTTACAACCATCCACTTGTTATATCATCTCCCTCTACTTCTAGAGCAAAAAACTTTACTGACACACTAATTTCTAATATTTCACACACCTATCCAGTCAGAAAACCAAATAAAAACAGTTTCCCTTTTGCATCCACTCCTTGTTAAGTGATTTTAATCAAAAAATCATTACCAGCAGTAATCTGTAAAATGGCACATATGAAACTACCAATTCAAACTAGGTCTAATCTGAATTTCATAAATAGCATCTTCAAAGCACCCACTTGAGATCAATTACTGTACCTCATAATCAAAAGCTTACCATCTCCTATTTCCTTGTCTTGATCTTTCACTTTTTTCTTAATCAAAGCACTATCCCCATGTCTTTTATTACACAGATACATAAAAAGAAGTTTCTCATTCTGAAGTTGTCTTATAATTCCATTCTTTAGCTATCATCACAAACAACTTCTCTAATGCTATTAATCTACCCAGCCCAATTTATCAAATTTATGTTGCAAACCCAACAATTTTCACACTCAAGGCCATACATAACTATATCAGAGTTGACAGCCCAACAATACTCACATTCAAGGCAATATACAACCAAATCAGAGTTGACATCTGCCTGGGAATGTACTTAACAGCTGAAGCTACAGGCTCATAAAATCAACTTTAACTGTTTTGGGACCAGCTATGAAAGCCTTATTATGAGAAACACTAGAACTAAAAAGGATCCATGTCTGCACTCGTATCATGAAGACTTCATAAGATTTGCAGAATAATGAAATACACTTGGTACATAGAATTTTTCCTTAAAGACAAATCAACATAATATTTCAAGGTTATGCAACAAGCTACATCAGAGCAGTCCAACTATGGGCCCATGGGCCACAAGTGGCCCGCAGCTTGATTTTTTGTGGCCCGCAAGCTCTCATACTGATATGTGGATTCACTGAATTTTAGTGTTGAACAAGTTGGATCACCCTGTGCTAGGCCTTGAGTCTTAAAAAAAAGGATATATTTACAATTATACATAATTCAAATTCAATTTGTGGCCATCGACTTAGAAGTTTAGTGCTGAAGTGGCCCATAGTGTTGAAGAAGTTGGACCATCCTGAGCTATATCATAAGCATTATACCTACTTTAAAATTTGAGGCTGCCTCCAGCACAATGGTTCCTCCTCCACACATCGGATCCAGAAGCACACCACCAGGGGAAATCTGGGACAACTTGGCCATCAGGTAGCAGACTGTAGAGCGTACTGTCAGGTGTGGAATGTAACGTCGTAGTGAAAGAGACTTCTGTGCTAGGGACAAACCTGAGAATTTTAACATCATGCTGCATGATTACCATAAGAAGGAAGGCAGCGATAATTAACTAGCTAACCAAATCAGAGTTTACATTTCATTATATCAAATTTCAATATCAAAGGTGGAATGTAACTAGACTAGAATCTAAAAGACAATCGGAGATTTGGACACACATACATAAAAGAAAATAATCAAAATGTTTCAGAGAATAACATCTGGCTAACTCTGTGTAACATCCAAAATAATCTGACTATTGTTTGAGAAGGGAGACCTAACAGAAAGGATAGTGTTGGAGTTGATTATGAAATTCTGAAGAGTATACAGGAAAGCATGTTACTAGATTAATGAATTGGGATGAGGAAGAAAGCATAGAAAGCAGTAAGAATATCAAAGATGACATATGCAGAAAACTGAACAACCTCTGTCTAAATAATGTACAGGGATTATGATGGAATATCTTCATGTGCATTTGGATGGTAAGCAAAAACAACAGACTGGCCATTTTATGGTGTTCAAAATATCAGTGGAAGAAAAATGAATGCTAAGGGAATAAAAAAAAATACATGTATGAAGCCATTTCTTAAAACCTTCACAAGAAAACGCATTGTTTGTAAAACACTAAAAGATGATATAAGAAAACAAATGGATGAGGATTTGCAAAGGAGACATGATGTTTCCCTGTTAAAACTCTGACAATAAAAAGGAAACACCTAACTAATGTTGAGGCCTTCATCATTCAACTGGTGAACAGAGATACTGACTTCTGGAGATGTGCACAAGTTTCATTCTCTGTACAAATGCAATGGAATTTTTGTCCGAAAGTCCTTAAGACGTAGAAAGGATGAATCAAGAAATGCAACCTCTTGATCTCCATTCTGCCACATGGGAAATTGGCTGAGGGAATCAGGATGTGCCTCAGATGTCTTAACTGACCAGTGAGATTCATGATCCTGGGCTTGGTGCACAAGCAGCTTGTAAACATGTAATTGTACAGCAATATTCATACACTATTCCAAAGGACTTTAGTAAAACTAACTAAAGGCCCTATGAGCCTTCTAGGCTGAGCTTGCTGGTGGCTCTGGTGCTAACTTAAGGCCCTATGAGCTTTCTAAGCTGAGCTTGCTAGTGGCTCTGGTGCCTTTGGCACCACCATAACACCATGGAATTAACTTAGCTCAATTTCTTCACTTTTAGCTTCCGTTATATAAATGAGACCAGTAAGAAATGATTGACAATGAGTCAGCTATGTGTACCAATAAAATATAAGAACTCTCTCAGGCCCAAGGTTTAATGAAGCCCTATAAACAAAACAATGAAGTGGAAGTGAGCTTTGTTTCTTTTGATGTGACACTGCTAACACTCAGGCTGTCAACAGATGTGGGGCATTAAAAATAAAATTGTGGACAAACAACCAGTGCATACATAACATCAAGATCAGTAAGTTAACCATGAATATGATGTAGAAAGTGACTGTGAAAAGGAGAATGGTGGAAACTGCAAACTGCTTGAAGCACTGGATCAAAGCAGAATATAAAAAAAGATTCTGGAAAACAACTCAATTTCAGTGACAACTGTGCAGAATAAAACAAGAAAAAAGCAGAGATAAATTCTCATGACTGAGTGAGCACTGACCTAAACAAAAGAGTTGGGTGGGAAGACTTTGTGATTTTCAACTGCCAGAGGGCATGTAAAACTCTCCTATCCAGGTACCTGAAATGATAATTGAATTCTCAGGTAGTCATAAGATGGGAACTTCTTCAGGCATGTGGGAACAAAGGATGCCAATCAAAAGTGCCTTTTCTGACTAAACTAGAGTAAGCAGCAGTGACCTAAGAGGCTTGGTACTAAGGCACCTGATTTACCTTATGTGTAAATGTGATACCAGTAGGGCTTCAATCCCATGTGAATACATTTGCTGATGAATCTAAAGTAATATGAGAAGTGAGAAGTTTTCTTTCTTGTGATAATCTAAAAAGAGATACGCAGGATTTAACAATGGTAACATAAATGGATGATGGTGTTTAACATGATTAAATGTATACAGATGAAGATGGGACACTCAAATGAAGTTTAAATACAAGTTGAGTATCCCTTATCCAAAATGCCTGGGAGCAGAAATGCTTTGGATTTTGAATTATTTTGGATTTTGGAATATTTGCGGATACATAATGAGATAAGAGGATGGTATGGAAACAAACTGCTTAGAGCTGAGACATACTTCAGCGTTTTCACCGTTCAACGGTCTTCCTCAGGAGATACTGATTCCAGCTTTCAGTTGGACTCTGTTCCCCAGCAAGCGATGGACTCCCGGTCAGATGCTTTGGTATGTCGCTCTCTAATTGGATCGCTTGACCTACCGCCTCCACTCGTTCACAGCCATTTCCGCTGCCTGAGGTGACCAGCAGATGAACCCAGACCTTGTGTTAACGCTGTCTTTGGTAACAATGTAAGCAGCTTACATTGCTGCCAATGTAATGTCATGTCACCACTGAAAATGTTTTGAATTTTGGAGTATTTCGGATTTCAGATTTCTGGATTATGGATGCTCAACCTGTATAACCACAACTTTGTGGAACACAAATTTCGATTTACAAATAAAAAGAACCAAGGACTGGCAGAGTATCCAGCCTTGTCACCAGAACACCATAGCAAGAGATCTATTAGACAGGAAAGGTATTCGTGAAATACCAAAATCGCACTTAAATTCAAGGATAAGGAAATATCAAGATTTCTCATACTTGCTTGCCAGCAAACAAGTTCAGAAAAATATTTAAAACATATATCTAGCCCAAATTTCTCGCTAATCTGACACAGAAAGTACATCTGAGGAAAACAAAGATCATACCTTAAATAACAAAACTATAATGATGGCTATGGTTTTGCCTGAGTAGCAGTGAAGAAGGAAGACACAACCTTCAAGTTCCTGAATCAAATTGTATACGCTGACAGTGATCATGTCTTTGAAATCAGCAGAGAAACATCAAGGGCAAAACATAGAAAGAATATATATTTTTGAAAAGATGTGAAAAGTATAGGACATTTAAGAGCAAGTTATGATAGCAAGGGGAGGTGAAGAGGTATTGTATAGCTAATCAATAGATTATCTATAGATAGGTAATACATAATCAAACAAACACACACTATTCCTTGATCTCTTCACTCTTCCTATCACATCCATTTTCAATGCACTCATCCCTCGTTTGTACTAATGTCAAACTTCTGTTTAAAACTCAGCTTGTTTTGTAACATTAGAAAGCAATATACTATGCTTTCCAAATGCAAAATGATTCTTAAACAATCATGAACCTCTAGTGTACATGTATATATGAAGATTGCTGAACAAAGGTAGAGGGACATGCATGGAACTCTGTCTAGAGCACACTGAGACAAAGGGATAAACACAGCCTTGATCAAGTACATCCTAAGATTTTTGTCCATGACTTTGCTTAGATATTGGGTTTGCATATGCATATTAATCAATACATGCATTCCTCTCAGTATTATAACTATGGTATTCCTGTTAAAAAGCATATAACCACTTTGCATGGCATAAGTATCTTTACTTTTCATGAGAAAATTCAAATCACTGTAGAATATGACGATGTGAATAAATATATATACCTAATATAAAGTGTGAATTTGTAATATTCACATAAAAATCCAACACTGGATCAATCCAATTTGTTACCCATGACTTCATCACTTGACGTAACTGGTTCACAAAATTATGGGTAAGCCAATCAGCTGTTAAAACAGTCTTCTGTTGTCCAGAAATTCTGCATGACACTCTGAAGCTTACTGGCTGCTCACATTTACTCATATCTGTGCGGTTACCTGTGCTGCTATGCTTGCACAGTTCTATATTTGATTTATCTTGGGGCTTTGAAATGTCTTTGATATCCTTCAAAATCTTATCACTGTTTCCAAGTGTTACTACAGTTTTGTTTCTGATCACACTTACAGAGGAAATTTCCTTGTCTAATGGAGCTAATACCACATCTTTTTCAGAAATCTTGACCAGTGATTCCCCATTCTTGTACAACATAGCAGCCTTGAACTTAGTGCTTTTAAGTGGTTCAGTCATTTCTGGAGAAACCTGTTCCTTTTCCAACAACAAAGTATGCACAAACGGATGTTTATTCATTCCAGATGTATCATGCAACAGACTATCTTTTAAAGTCACTTTATCACCACTAGTTATAGAAGAAGAGTCCTGGTTTGAAACACAGTTTAGCTTCCTTTCTGTCTTTGATATATCATCATTCAACCCTTCATTTACATCAATTTTTCTCCTTTTCTCATTTTTTACTCCAAAATGCTTTTCTGTTGCATCAAAACTTCGAGTTCTCTTATATGTTTTGCCTTTGTAATGAAAGTTATTGGTCAAATCAGATGATAACATTGTACATCTATACTTCTCTGTTAACTTTTGCTTATCAACTCCTCTTCTAACAGATCCTGGACACATGTCAGGGTTCTGACACAGGATACGGTCGCCAGCATGAAGGTCCTGGTAGTTCCTCAACATTTGCACTCTTCTTGCAATATCCATCCATTCAGCATTCTTCATGATGTACATCAACTTGTTCTCATCTGTAATAAACGGCAAATATAAAATTTTGAATACATCTAATCGTAATATTCCTCCCAACATCAAGGATGTCCTACATGAAATCCCCAAATACTTACATTACTATGCACTGCTAAATCATTTACATTTGCACTAATTTTCCTAACAGCAGATGGTGAAACCCTATTGTGGCCCTGATAACTGAAAGGTAATAAAATAAGTATCTACAAAAACAGATAACAGAGATCAATATGAGCTCATCAGGTATTTTTAAACCTAAGTGTTGAGGAAAAAAGATGAAAGAAGTAAAAGAAAATTACACAGCTTAATTGTATGAAGATTATCAACATTCATAATTTCCTAATAAAGCATTTACGAGAAAGTCATTCTTGGGATCACCTATGACTTCATTCCTTGAATCAAAGTTAGCCACTATTCCAAGTTTTTGCTGTTACCTTCACTAAATCTACTATTTCTTTTCACAAAACCCAAGACAGGTTAACATTGAATTTACATTGACAGCTTATTCATCCAGCCATAACAATACAAAATTTACTGGCTTCCCACTCAAGTTCAAAGCTGACGTGCTCAGGTTGAGGTGATCTGATTGTTCCTTTTATAATCCTTTCATTAAGATTTTCAGCCTTTATCATGACCAATTATACATACAGCTTTGTAACACAGTCATTGTGAAGTATCATTAATTGTATTTTTCTAAAGTGTGAAATGGAAAATCATGGTTAAATATCAGCAATAGAGATTTCCTTGCTGAATACTCAATTCCAGGGTACACTCTCTTTAATAAAGATAGGGAAAACAAAGTAAGCGGTGGTGTCCAGCTCTGTTAAAGCACATTTAAATCCCATTGTAAAAAGATGTAGCCATTGAGAATGTTGACTTCATATTTGTAAAAAATCAAGATTAACTACTTGTGAAAATAACAGTAGGACAATTAGAGTGTTTGAAAGCAGTGCTATAGATATGTTTAAGAACAGACTCGATAAAAACTTCACTTCACGTCCATGGCTTACATCATTTGTGCCTCCTTAGTCACAATGACTAACTTTTACCACAATAATATGTTAAGTTTCTGATATCTTCCACTATCACAAACATCCTTGAAAGCACCCAGTGGTTTGTTGCCATTTGAATTCCTTTGTATTTTAAAAGGCTGTATCCATTCATATCATTATTTACTTGTCCTTATGTCACTTTCAGATTTCAAGTTCCTTGCACAATATTTTTCAAAAAGACAACCTGGTGGTAACTAATATTTTCTCTACATTTTTTCCAAACTATTCACTTGTTTAATGCTAACCTTATTCAATCACTTTTCTTAGAAAAGTGATTTCAAGAACTGTATTCTCTGAAGTCAAAGTTGCAACTATTTTAAGACTTTACCAATCAACTTAAGAAACATAATTGTAATGACAAAAATTTACAAAGCATAGGGTAATACAATAAGTTCATAAACAATTGAAAACTAAAATGACACTGCTGGTCACATAACTTACAGTCTTTTTTGGTGCTCTTAGGTGTCAAAATTTTCCTGTCATGGTCTAAAACTTTGTCCAGACAGAACATCTTGTGTGTGCTTTTAGCTTTCTCAAAACCTGTTGTCTCTTCACAACATGATAACTTTTCACAGCAGATTTCTTTAGTATTCTGTGCCTTTATGACTGACGGTGTCTCTGAAATAAACGTTTCTGTAAATGAAATTGAAGTGGGATGTTCACTCTTACTGCCTAGGCATAACAGACATGAGAGATCTTAATTTCCTATCAGTATATCCCAGGAAAATGGGCATCACTAATACTCTACATACATCTGGCTTAGGCCTGAGGTGGGGTGCCTAAACCTGTCCACAAACAATGTAAATATTCATATGAATAAACATGTTACTTATACTTATGCAAATAAAATAGCACAGTACATAAGATGAAAGTGAAATGACATGACTATAGCATGTGGATGAACCTTGATGGATTAGAAAGAAGTTCACGGCAGCTTATCCACACAATGTAATTCTCTTTGCCAAATCAAAAGAGTTAGGGAAAATAGTGAATCACTTCGGTATTGGGTGTTGGAGGATGATCCCTACGGTAAATATAAGTATGACTAAGGTTTGTGTGTTTCAAAAAAGACATATGACCAAGGCTTGTATGCTTCAAAGAGATGTATGAACCAAGGTTTGTGAGTTTGAAAGAAATGTGATCAAGGTTTGCATGTTTAAATCCAGGTTTGTATGTTTAAAAGAGATGTATGACCAAAGTGTGCATGTTTAAAACTGATATATGACCAAGGTTCAAGTGTTTAAGACAGATCAGTGACTCAAGATTGTGAGCTTAAAACAGATGCACACAGTCTCAACATAATATGCCTCAATGGAAGCAACTGAAAAGTGTTGATGGTTAATACATATGGTATTGAGACCACAAGAGTGAGGGCAGTGAGATGTAAGGAAAAGGAGTTAGATATGTTCTGAAAACCTTTGGTAAATGGAAAACATTCAATTGTAGCATGTCCTAAAAGTTTGAAAAAAGGAATAACTGTTCCAACTTTCATATATGGATATGAAATCCTAACTTACCTTGATGCATACAAGTCACCAATTAGTTTTCGAGAGATTAATTCCAGCTTCTAGACAGACTTCTCTGAATATGCATGGCAAGCAGTCCTGTCCTGTTAACTTAGTTGTACACAATCATGTAAAGCCCATCTATTACAACATCATATTTATCACAACACAAAACCATCATATCAAACCATCATATCAAGAACAACCAATTAACAGGCTTAAAAATTAATATGAAAATCAGGTTATCAAATTCCATATGCCAGTCTTTGGACAACTGAACTTAATGTAAGATGCCAGCTACCTTTTAAGAATACTAGCAGTTTTTACTTTTCGAAAACGAAGGAACAGACAAGGGGGCCAAGTGAGGGATATTTCCTCTAAGGTTCAGTCCTCTGTTCTTGATGCTACCTTGCTATTGTGGGAAATGGTAAATATGTATGTGGATCAGGTGTTTGCTCTGAAGAATGTATTTGAGAAATACATGAAAAAAAAAATGGATTTGTATGTAGCATTTATGGATCTGGAGAAAGCATATGATGGGGTTGATAGGAGAAACTTTGTGGAAGGTGTTAAGAATATATGGTGTGGGAGGTAAGCTGCTAAAAGCAGTGAGAAGTTTTTATCAAGGGTGTAAGGCATGTGTACGAGTAGGAAAAGAAGAGAGTGGTTGGTTCCTAGTGAAGGCTGGTCTGCGGCAGGGGTGTATGATGTCCCCATGGCTGTTTGATTCGTTTACAGATGGGATGGTTAGGGAAGTAAATGCAAGAGTTTTGGAGAGAGGGGCGAATATGCAGTCGGTTGGGGATGAGAGGGGCCTGGGAAGTGAGTCACTTGTTGTTCACCGATGATACTGCGCTGGTGGCTGATTCGGGTGAGAAACTGCAGAAGTTGGTGATTAGATGTGAAAAAGCGTGTGAAAGGAGGAAGTTGAGAGTAAATATGAATAAAAGCAAGGTTAATAGGTTTAGCAGGGTTGAGGGACAAGTTAGTTGGAATATGAGCTTGAATGGAGAAAAAACGGAGAAAGTGAAGTGTTTTAGATATCTAGGGGTGGACTTGGCAGCAAATGGAACCATGGAAGTGGAAGTGAGTTATAGGATGGGGGAGGCAGCGAAGGTTCTAGGAACAATGAAGAATGTGTGGAAAGAGAGGGCGTTATCTCGGAGAGCAAAAATGGGTATGTTTGAAGGAATAGTAATTCCAACAATGTCACATGGTTGCGAAGCATGGGCTAGAGTTGTACGGAAGAGGGTGGATATGTTGGAAATGAAATGTTTATGGACAATATGTGGTGTGAGATTGTTTGATCGAGTAAGTAATGTAAGGGTAAGAGAGATGCGTGGTAATAAGAAGAGTGTGGTTGAGAGAGCAGAGGAGGGTGTGTTGAAATGGTTTGGACACATATGGCATGAATGAGCGAGAAAAGGTTGACAGAAAGGATATATGTGTCAAAGGTGGAGGGAACAAGATGCGGGAGACCAAATTGGAGGTGGAAGGATGGAGTGAAAGGGATTTTGAGTGGTCGGGGCCTGAACATGCAGGAGGGT
>JAUUDW010347533.1:0-13192 GCA_032361385.1 Panulirus guttatus
GAGAGGAGATGTACCGTCAGTAGGTCGATAAGCAACAGGGAAGGAGGGGTACCGTTGATGATCCAAGGTATCCAGCAGGAGGGAAGGAAGTGCACCGTTGACTGTTCAAGTTGACCACCAGGAGGAGAGGAGGCGTACCGTCGATGATTCAACGCCGAAGGAGAGGAGCTGTACCGTCGATGGTTCATGTTAGCCACCAGGAGGGGAGGGAGGCGTACCGTCGATGGTTCAAGACGACGGAGACTGACTAACATGACCCTATCAACCAGGCTGGGTTGGGCTGACCTGGCTGGCTGCTAGCTGGGTTGGGTCGAGATAGAAGGCTTGTGAAGACCTGTAAAAAAAGAAGGAAGGAAAGAAGGAAGGAAGGATGGAAGGAGAGGCTGATAATACCAATGGAGGCTGACGAAAGAATGGAACGTAATGATGCGAACAAATGATCCATCAGATTCTCCCACCACGCAAACTGTTCTGTTGGATAATCTCTTGAAAGACACAAGCTTCCCTCAAATACATTGCCTACGAATCATCTACACGAGAGAGGCAAAGTATTTGGTCCAGTGTGAGATGAAGTAAGATTCGATTCCAACTCCTGCAGAAGGCACCGTCAGGAGGTGAATCTTCACTACCGGGAATATTCTCAAGGTCCTGGGTACAGAGTTAGGTCCACAAGTATATATTCTCTTCGTGTCTCTCATCTCGCAACGTCTTCGCCAGGTTCCCAAGACGAGACGAACGCAAACGATCTCTCAGCCAGTTCCCTGATGGCTCCAGCCACACAACAGCCTTCCAAAATATTCTTTCCTTCTTTTCCTTCAGCCTTCATGTTTTCGTTTCCTTCTTCATTGTTTCATTGTTCCAAAATTCCAAATGGCTCTCTTTTGTTTTTACGTTCTCTCAAATATATATTTATTTACTTCCTGCTCTAGGAGTCCCTTCTGTCCTGAAGAGGCTCCTGCAGAGCCAAGGAAGCTGGCCACGTCCACCGCTTGGGACCACAGGTCAAGAAGTCGTGTGGTGTTGTGTGTGCGTCTGTGTGCAGAGAGTGCAAGACATTTGAGGAGGAAGTCACTTGTTTTCTTCTTTATAGTACTGGGGAATGATACCATCCACCCATTTTCTTCTCGCTACTAAAGCTCAGTGGCATCCCATTTTCTTTATTCCGCTGAGTGTCCAAACACCACCATTAGCTAGATTCCCCCAGACTCTAATTTCGAGACCATCCCACAAAATTCCTAAAACCGTAACTCTCACTTGCTGCCACCAAATTTCCCATGGCGCTAACTTACCCACCCAGCCAGCAAAATCTCCGAGGCCACTTTCGTTTATCGGGAAGTACATAAACCACAATGAGAGAGAAGGAGGAGATGAGAGAACCACGTGAACATAAAAGATATTGGAGGACTGGTAATGAGAAAGTTAGTTAGATTCTGGAAGGTACTACAGTTGATAATGTCATATTAAGACTTTGTAAATCAGATAATCTTTGCATTGGGACTCTGTAAATAAGATAAAGCTTTGCATTGGGACTCTGTAAATAAGATAAAGCTTTGGGTTGCACGAGTGTATTTCTAGTTATGGGAAAGATGCAAAGATCAGTGTTGTGAAGGAGATGACATACAATGATGAGCTGCCAGTCAAGACGAAACCAATGTCACCACTGATTTTAGTTCCCATTTCCCCTTCGTGTAATGCTGAAAGGATTTTCAGTAGGATTCTTAGGGAAAGAAAATTAGTAAAATCCAGTAACTTTCATTCGTGTAAAGGAAGTAATTCATACGTCTCTTTCCATATTTTGGGGGGAATAATGTTGTCATTGACAGTCTTTATTCCTGTTTAGGAATGACATTTATAGTACAAGACATCAATTGTGTGGCCATGTCACCTTAAGACACAATGTGCTGAACAGCATATGCCAGACGGACAAGAACACAATGAGAACAATAACCACTGGTAATGAGGTCTGACTCACACATAACAACATGGACCTTCATATAGATGCTTTGTAGATAAAGCTGTAAGGAAACAATGAGCTTCTTGACATATATATATACGTGGAAAATAGTCATGGGATGAATCACAATATAGCAGAAATCAGACAGCTCCAGCTACTACAGATAATCTGACAGTGAGGACTCACTCACGTATAACAACCGAGAGTTCCTTGCAGAAGCTATCACATAGAAGACTTCAGAAAACTAGGAAGTTATCTAATCTTGACGAATATGTCTCAACCGTTGGCACAATTCTTCAACTCTGCCTTATATTCTTCAACTCTCCATATATTCCATCCCTCTTAGTACCTCATATAACATTATATCTTAATGAGCTAATTGGCTTAAAAGGATCAAGCTTGACTGGTCATCTCGAGTCGAGGGATGGCTCGAGCAAGCTTATCGTATTAACATTATCCATCATTAGAGACGGAGAGAGAGAGAGAGAGAGAGAGAGAGAGAGGACTGGGGTCTTACAGACAATCGTGTACAAAGCTAATGCAATAAGCTCTTTCCTCCCACCTCGGTTCTCCTCCTCTCTCCTCTCCTCCTCCTCCTCCTCCTCCTCCTCCTCCTCCTCCTCCCCCTCCTCCTCCTCCCCACCACTTTGCTACCCAGGGAGTGACGCTAGACTCAACCTGATTAAGGCATAAGATGTCCCAAAACTCAATTGTACCTGGACACTGAACCGCCCCCTTTGCGTTTGACTCGTTTCGAAAAGAAGAATGGCAGAGAAAGCTGACATAGACGTCGTTGTCTCATTGGCTGAAGGTTTAGATTTACGATTGACATCGGTACGTAATAAAGTCAGATTTACTGTAGAGGATATATGAATATATACCTCGTCATACAATCATATGTATGATATAAACTTCAGATATATCAGGTTGAGCATGATAGAAGTTAAGATTCGACCTTATCACGCTCAGCATGATAAGAGTTGAGATAACAGGCTGGACCATACCAGTCTCAGCATGATAAAAGATAACAGACTCGACCTTATCGGTCTCATCATGATAAAAGATAACAGACTCGACCTTATCAAGCTCAGCATGATTAAAGATAAAAAACTCGACCTAATCTGGCTCAGCATGGTAAAAGATATCAGACTCGACCTAATCTGGCTCAGCATGATAAAAGATAACAGACTCGACCTTATCAGGCTGAGCATGATTGAAAATTAAGACAACAGACTCGACCTCAGTGCAAGGATTCTAACACATCTTGATCTGTTCCATTGCCTGTTTCTCTTACTTGCCACAGAGGGAGTTGGAGAAGGCTATGAATGATGAAGTAGAACCAAATGACTTAAGAAAACATCACTGCAAATCCTGTTGAGAGGGAAAGAAAACGCAAGAAAATTAGACACGTACAGGGAGCAAAGAGAACAATGATTATATTGTCTTTGGCAGTGGACAGTTAGAGGAAAGCGGTATAAGTTTAAGAAACAGAATCGTGTTTGAGTAAGAATCACTGAAGTTTATTGGTGCTATGGCTAACTTCACAGAGGAATCCGTATTGTATTAGTTACTGATGTTTTGGATGTGTGTGTGTGTGTGTGTGTGTGTGTGTGTGTGTGTGTGTGTGTGTGTGTGTGTGTGTGTGTGTGTGTGACTGTGTTTATGTGTGTGTGTTTGTTTGTCTTTAACTCAACACAACATCAACTATACCAGGTATTAGTAACATACAGCGCACACGTGACATTACTTCCCATAACACAAACATCGACACAAAAGGCAAGAAACAAACTGAGTGCCCTCAGAACACTTACCAGTACTAGTCACTGGACAAGAAAATAAATCCGACAGTATCTTCCACAAACATTTCCTTCATCTCAAAGCACGCCTCGCTTGTCTGGTCATCCACCATTTCAAAGACAAAGAAACTACAAACCACATGAAACAAGACACTCAGAACAATCACTGGCTGCTTGCGAACCACAAACATTTAACACATACAGAGTGTAACAAAAGTTCTTCTAATACAGTCCCACCTCGTCATGCTTAGCACCCTGTTCTCAGCAGCAGCACATGAGCCACTCCCACCCAAACTGTTGCATAACCATACACCAGTCTACAGGTAGGAATAAAGGACTCACCCCTGCCTCTCACTTCAGCATCTTGTACTCGCAAATTCTCCGTCCTCCAAAAATATGTCATTCATAAAACATATTTACACCTTAATGACAGCGAGCACTAAACACTGACCCCTCCACCCCATCCTTCCCCAACTCTGTCTGTGAATACACTCCACCAGAGACACCCTTCTGAACCTACGTATTTCCCAGACATGTACTAGCTTCACTTTCATCCTTTCTAAAGCATTACAGATATCGACTCAGTAGTCCCTAGACTCCTTTATGCCTAAGACGCAACGTTTCCGCTAAATGCTCAGAACACTTACTCCTCCGTTACCCTGAACCAACCTCAAAAAGAAAGATACAATTCATGGCACTTCTTGACCTATGGTTCCGCTCGAGGGACATGGTTTGCTCTCTGGGCACAGCAGGAACCCGCACAGAAAGGGGTCCTGGGGCAGGAAGGTAAGATAAGAATCCTTGATATTCCATGTACCTGACGTTTACCTGAAACAGTCCTCGGGGGTCTTCTACCCCCACAGTCAGAACTGGGCCCAGGCTGCTGGGCTGGGTCGTTGGTCGACCAGTCTGTTAGGAGCTGTAGTCGGCAGGCCACCGTAGTCGCTACAGCCTGGCTGGTCATTTTAAAATACTGGTTTAGGGACTCTTAAACTTCTCTACTTTGCATTCCAATCTGTTTCTGGTGACAGCAGGCAAGGTGTTGAAGAGTCGGGCCCCGGATGTTTAAGATGTTCCCTCTTTTTGTGCCTATTTCATCTTTAGATTTCAGAGGTAGTATTTTATCGAGTATTCCATGCCTGTCATGCCAGTAGGATGTTGTTTGCGTGCAGGTTTGGGACCATGCCTTCGAGGATTTTCCAGGTTTAGATGATGATATACCTCTTCCGGCTGCGCTCCAGGAAGTATAACCTCAGTGATTTCAGCCGTTCCCAGTAATTTAGTATCTTTACCACGTTAATATGGGCTGTGAGAGATCTCTGAACACTTTCTAATTCTGCCCTTTCGCCTGCCCTGTATAGTAATGTCAGACTTGTCGAGTCTGCCTAACACTAGCTTGGATGTGAGGACTATTAGGCCTGTGGGATGGAGCCTCCGACAACCTAACTGTGCAAAGGCAAGTTCGTCAGAGGTAGAAGACCTCCGAAACCATCGTTAGGCACACGTAAGGTACGATAAAGACCCAGAGCGATCCGTGGGGGTAGAAGACCGCCGAAACTATCATGAGGCGCAGATGAAGTATCATCGTCAACATGTCTCCCAGTGAATACACTCCAGCTGGAAGATTAATGATGCTCTTGACTACTTTTACCTCCTGTGTCCCTCTCTCCGGCCAGCATCCCGTCAGTAGTCTGCGAGGTGTGGCGTTCTCAGGATGTGTCGCTTCCTCTCCGTTTTCTGAGAGATTTATTGATCCTCCTGCTGGTCTGGAGGTGGAGGATGCATCCTGCTGGCCTGGAGGTGGAGGAGGCATCCTGCTGGCCTGGAGGTGGAGTACATGGGAAGGACAGATAATAGGGAACTTGATGGACCATGACGAGGTTATCTACGGTAGTGATCTGATTTATGGTAGAAACAGGATAGTAAAGCAAGGGGCACGTCCCCCTCCATCACTACCTCTGACTGAACAAACAGGAGGGAGTAACTGAGATGGCACACCGGGTAGTATTGAGAGGGTACACTGCCTTGGGAATTAAATGGAAAGCGCGACCGGGAAATATTCCCAACTCTAACTGCATTTGGCGTCTCCTGGGAGGAAGGTCAAATCTGAAACGGGGGAAAAAAAAAGTACAGTTTTGAAACTGATTTGAACTTCTGTCCTCGAAATAGCCATCTTTACACACACACACACACATCTGCGTTTTTTTAGATAAAATTATTCAGGTGTCTAACTCTTTCTTCATAAGGCTTATTTCTGAGAGGCAGAATTAGTTGTATCGCACTTCTCTGATTGTTTTCAGATATTTCGTCATTTTTGATCGAGAACTGAACAGGGTTCAGTGAATGAGGAGGCATCCAGCTGGCCTCCAGTTGGAGGAGGCATACGTCGTGGAGGTGGGAACGGAGGTTCTGGAGGTGATAGAATCCAGATGATTTCTCCTTCACCAAAAGAGGCGTTCATGGTTTCCACTTTTTATTTCCATACATGGCTTGAGGAGCAGTCGACCCTCAGTGAAAACAACAGTATTGCTAATGGTAAAGAAAATACGTTACTCTTTACTAAGATAATACATACGTGAGGTTGTGGATACAGGTGTATAGCACAACCACAGAAGTCTCTTGAGTTTTGGACGCGTATAAGCATCGTAGGATTTTCCTTGTACACTTGGTAATGGTCGTGCTTAGGGATCGTACCGTCATCCTTAAAGGTCGTCACTGTCGTGCTCAAGGAAGCAATTGGTTCCACTGTGCTGTTGCTGTCAGGAGGCTGCTTTTCGGTGTATGCAAGTGGCTGCTCCTTATGATTCGGTTCCTCATCTTGATACCCCGTCTCTTCTTGACTTCCCCCTCCCCCCTCCTCTCTCACCTGAAACCCCCATAATTACTCCCAGCCAGCCCCCCCTCCCTCCGTGTGTCACGACCACTCCCTTGCCACTCATTATTCCCTGGGGGAAGAGGGAAGACAGGGGAGGGGCGGCACATACACCTGTTTTGGGGCAGGAGAGTGAGCGGGTCACGAAGCAGCAGCCGCCATCGTCAGCCTCTGCTACAGGAGGGTGGGCGGGTCACGAGGCGGCGGCAGCCTTCGTCAGCCCGTGCTACAGGGAAACTCGTTTTAAAGGTCACCTGCGCACGGCTGTCTTCTTTTGTTGCGCTGCTTCTTGTTCTTCACGAGGCGAGCCTTCCCGTACTCCGTTTGGTAAATGAAATAATAGCTGTACAGACATCTTTATTTCTTGTGTTGGCGTATTTCTTTATAAGTGATGGTGTTGACATTACATCTTTGAAGGATGATGTTTACTTTCAGCAGACATTACTCCACCACAGTGGTTCCAGAACGTCTTATGGTTCCAGAAATAGATCGTGACAGGATTCAGTTGATGGCGGCAGAGGGAAGTACATCAACGACTGGGGTTCAAGGGAAACCAGACACACTGAAAACTTGCTGGTACCGCCAACGCCTTCCTTACAAATTCTTTCCCAGATACACGAATTTTAGTTGAGCTGATGTGGAAAAGGAGTTCCAGGTTCTTGTAGAAACTAAGAGGCCAAATTCCAGGCCAGTAGTTGAGAGAGAGAGGTCAGCTAGGAAAACGTCACCGGTGTGGTTGAGAAGAATTTTGGTATACGAACCGCACAAGAACTTGAGAAATTCGAGACCTCGGCTGCTGGCGATGTTCTTGCCTATGTGACTCACCTCCGGTCCTCCTCTCTCAGGGATTTTGGTGAAACTTTTCTTTTAGCCTTCGACATCTCCAAAGGATCTGAGGTGAGGCATAAATCTCTGCTGTCTGAACTCCCTTCCTTTGGTTTTTATGCTTCTCTCTGTTGCCAAATGCATAGTGTCCTCTCTCTGCCCGGACCATTGCTGTAGTCACTGATGGAGCGACTTACTCGTCCTATCCTATCAACAGTGGTGTTCCTCAGGATCACCGTCCTATCTCCTACTCTTCTCAGTGAACGATCTCTCCTCTTCAAATTTTATTCAATCTTATACTGATGATTCAAGTTTACATACTGCAGCTCACTTTCTCTCCCCACCTCCTTCTAATACTCGCTCTCTTTCTCGCACTGAACAAATTGCCTCATTCATTTCGCACCTGTGCAGCATCTCAGAATGGGGAAGCGGTAGCTTGAATGAATTTGATGGTACTGAAATGCAATTTTTCATTTATCTCTGTAAGAGTCATCTGTTTCCATCTGTGTATCAGAATACTTTATTTGAGTCTTATGATAACGTAAAAATGTTGGGCATAACCATATCATCCAGTCTATCCTGGAAGCACCCTCATAATCAGCGTCACAAAGACAGCTTTCGAAAAGCTAGGAGTGTTGTATAGGTGCCATAATTCTCTTTCTGAGCAGCTAATTCATAGGTTTTATTCGCACAAGTATGTAATACTGCTCACACATCTGGGGTAGCTAATCCTCCACCTCTTTACCAACCAGATTGGAATAAAAGCCTTCCGTCTCATACCTTTCTTTTCGCCGCAATGTTGCTGCTCTCTCTCTTTCCAACAGTATTATTGTGGCAACTTTTCTTGTGAGCAGTCTGCCTGTGTCTCCGTCCCCAAAGCTTGGCCCTGAAGGCACGCGCACGGCTGCTGCTTCCCATAGTTTCTGTGTGGAAACGAGCCACCCGAGGAGTGATCGTTATGATACTTCCTTCTTCGCATGACCAGTTGAATTGTGAAATTCTCTTCCCATCTTCGGCCTTCCCTCATACTATCATCTCTGCCTGTACGAGTCGGGTCCACAAACACCTGCGGACCCATGACTAGTTTCTACTTTCTTTTTCTCTGATTATTTCAATCACCCGAGATGGCCTTTGACTGGGGTATGTTCTGAGCTTGCCAGGTTCATATATATATATATATTGTGAGAGAGAGAGAGAGAGAGAGAGAGAGAGAGAGAGAGAGAGAGAGAGAGAGAGAGAGAGAGAGAGAGAGAGAGAGAGACTATAGAAGGGAAAACAATGCTTGTAAAGCTCACAAACCGAGTCAGTCTACCATAAACTTAACGATTTTTTTTCGGGTATTTCTCAGCGTATGAAGGAGAGAGTTGGGGGGAGTCATCAGGGGATGCCCGACCTCTTATGGCGCTGGTATCTCCTGATTACAAGTCGGCCATGAGGCGGGGTTGCTGCCGCTCGTGGGGTGGAGGTTCACTCTCGAGTTGCATGGGGTTATTAAGTATGAACGGAGGTACAGTTGAGCATAAGTCTGTGGAGGGACGAGGGGATAGCGAGGAGGTTAGTCATACCGTACATGGACAAGGGGTTCTCACATGGACGGCTAGTTACAGTAGCCTTAACCTGACAGGGATGGGTAGCAGTAGCCTTATCTTCACAGGGACTGCTAGTTACAGTAGCCTTAACTTCATAGGGATGGCGAGTCTTAACCTTTTGAGTACGACGGTACTACTATACTGTCAAACATGCCCATTTTCACCTTTAAAAACAGTGACCTCTTTTTCTACGTGTTCCTCAATGCGGCCCGGGCCTTTGCCCCCTTCGCCACCCTTTGGCTCCCTTCAGCTTCCATAGTTCTGTTCGCTAACATATCCACTGCCAGGTAGCTGAAACACTCCACTTCCTCCATGTTCTCTCTATTCAGACTCACACTCCCTGCTAAACATAATGACCTTCTTAGAGTTTCTCACCCGAATCTGCCATTAGCACTCCATAATCAGCAAAAATCAACTGACTCACCTCCCCCCACCACTCCCAGCAGACTGCATATCTGATCCCTCTCTCCAAGACTCTTTCATTTACCCTCCTCACTACCCCATCCATAAACAGATCAAATCACATTATATCACACACCCCTGCAGTAGACCCACCTTCGCCTAGAACCACTCACCCTCCTTTCTGTCTACTCACACACATGCCTTAGTCTCTTGATAAAATCTCCTTATTGCTTTTAACAGGTTTTCTCTCACACCATATATTCGTAGTATCTTTCACAAATGCCACATGCATATCCTATTTCGCTTAAGTATTTTCACCTACATTCTTGAAAGCAAACTCCTTATCCACATATCCTTTACCATCCTTTGCCACCACCCTCAGAATCACCTTTTTTCCATGCAACTTACAAGGTACTCTCAACAAACTTATACGTCTGTAATTTGAACACTCACCTTTGTCCCTCTTGCCCTATACAAGCATTCTCCCAGTCCTAAGGCACCTCACCATAATCCATACTTACACTGAAAATCTTGACTAATCTGTCAGTAACACAGTCACTCCCTATCTTAAGAAATCCAACTGCAATACCATCCACTCCAGCCGCCTTGCCACATTTTAACTTTCGTAAGGCTCTCACCACCTCTTCTCTCTTCCTTAAACAACTTGCCATGACTCTCTCACTTCATCTACCTCCCCGACCTAAACAACTAACATCTGTCACCTTATCATCAAACACATTCGGCAGTCCTTCAAAGCGCTCACTCAATCTCTTCTACACCTCATCCCTCTATTATCCTTCCTCATTTGCCCCTTTTACTGATGTTCCCATTTGCTCTTTTGTTTTTCTTTCTCTGTTAACCCCCTTCCAAAAGACTGTCTCATTCTTCCAGAATTTTTTTGATACTCGCTCATCCCAGCTCTCATCTACTTTTTTTTCAGCTCGTTCACCGTCCTCTTGACCTCCTGTCGCTTTCTCTGGTACATCTCTCACTCACTCGCACTCCTTCCCTGTGACTACCGTCCTTACACCTTTCTTTTCTCTTTCCCTGCAACTTACTTCGTCATTCCACCAATGTCTGTCCTTACTCAATTGTCCACCTTTCATCCTCTGCTTATCACGTACTTCTCTTGCACTTGTTAGCATATACTGGCAAGGTTACATGGTAGTGCACGGGAAAAAATGTCTTTTATAAAGAAAAATACATCAATATTACCTTTCTTTAGCTTTCACAAGGCTTTCAGGGCTGACTGTTGAAAAACTGATGTATGTGATTATTTCTAAGTTAAAAATGTACCAAGAGGGTAGAGGAACTCTGAACCTTGAAAAGTGGCCTTTGTTGGCCTTTACGGACGGATTAAGCTCTAGCAGAAGGCCAATAACATAATGAAAAGGCGCAGAGAGAATGTTGAAAGCAGCGTAGCAGAAAACAAGATATATATAACGGTTCCAAATTCAGGGAAGGCTTCAGTTATACATAGATGCTTGCAGAAGACGGAAATTAACATTGCTCCTTCGGCAGAAATGAAAATTGGTGACGCTGTGAAAACAACTGAAATTGGTAGAAGTGGCAACGAGGATAGTGTGGTATACGGTATACTTTGTACAGGATGTCGAGCCATTTACTGAAGGGTAATAAGGCAAGGCACCGAAAGGATCAGTGAACATAAAGCTGCTGTACGTCACTGTAGGATTTTGACTAAGCTTGTTGTCCACATAGAACAGTATGGCCGGGGAGAACTGTTTCAACTCTTATACAGAAGGAACGAAGAAGTTACCTACAAAGAACAGGACGGTGCAGAACATCATAACACGAGAAAAATGCATAGAAGTCACAGGAGTGATAATGACTGATGCCTTTGGAGAACACAACAAAGGAAATGTCATTTCTGTGAGGACGATGATAATCCGGGTACCGCAAACTCTCAAAACCAGAGAACCAAGACCATCGATGACACTGTTCAAAGTTTTTGATCTCTCCTGACTGGCCTCCATCTGTGTGCTCACGTCACCATACAGGGCCGAAGACATTGCTGAGCTAGAAAACGTCCGAAGGTCCCTCACTGACTATAATGCATTCAATAGATTATCTAAATAACTGGAATACACTAAAGGCTCGAAAACTGTATTCATCAGAGTGAACACGCGCAGGAAACATCATAATGTACAGTTGGAAAATACTAGAAGGCATGGCCTCTGAGCTCCTTACAAAGACATTTCTTAGCTGAAATAATAGAATGGGTGGAATGTGAAAATGAAATTCAGTTAAGAGTTGAGATGTTGTCGAAAACATTAGGGAAATTAGCGTACATTTACTTGATGCTCCACGCTTATCAGTATGCTACCGGCTCAAAGGGAAAACCCCGGCTGCATGTCATCATACAACAGCATGACTGCTACCTTCACAGTTTATCGGACCAACCAGGTCGAACAACACCATCCAGCTTGATAGACCAAACCCTCATGAAGGAAGCTTAGCTGCAGGCTGAGTTGGTAGGGGTAAAACTCACCCTTCACGATCAACATATGTTAGATTTTTAGTATTGATAGTGATATCTTGACTTACATTTACCATAAGCAGGTTTTGGAGGCACTGCGCTGCCTCTGCAGCTCAGGCTATGACCAAGACTCTTCTGAGGACATTGATCTTGCTTCACCCGCGCTGAAGGTTCTCAGCATCCAACCTATCATCTTCTTCATAGTCTCGACAGTCCCTTTGTTATGTTCCTCTAGGGCATCAATTATCATCACTCCAAGTTCTTTGACACATCTCCCTCGTGTTATGATCCGTCCTGTCCCGTGATGTACTCGGTGTGTGACGATGTCTTGGTGCCCATTGTGGCGCAGGTGAAATACTCCCCGTTGAAAATCATGTAGCTTTCGGAGGCCAGCTCGAAGATTTGGTGGATCACGTGCTCGATGTTTCTTCAGTTGATGCTACCGCCACACTGGTGTCGTTCGAGGGTATTGTGTTACTACGCTAGTTCAGACGTAAATCTGAAAAGGAGGAGAGCATGCGCAGTTCCCTAAGAGGAGAGAGCTGCTAACGAACACAGGCCCTAGATTTCGTGTGTTTAGATATTACTCTCTGTGGATATGTTTACAAAAAATGAAAATCCAGAGTCACAATAATCAGTTACTCACTTCACATAACAATGATTGCGTTATGTCAAAGGCTCTCGCGAATTCACGTCCTTAACATCTGCGTAATCTTTCCACATCTGTGTCTAGAATGTTTCTCAAATACGTTGTGATCCAGGCTGTAGAAAGATACTAGACCACGTTAGATAAGCAGGTACAGATTGTACCCTGGTCAGTTAGGCTGCAGTGGGCTGAGGCCTTATAGATCCTGGCTGGTCAGGCTTGGTGTCACGCGGCCTCTGGACGAGCCGAAGACTCTCAACAGCCGTAAGGATTTTACCACACTAAAGGAACGCTGTCTTTGCTCGCACATTAAGAAACCATTACTCGAAATGTTACGTGAAGGAACCCTTTCTTCACGTTACTATATATTGTCTCTATTTCCAGGGGATGTATCTCGCCATAAGTGGTATTACGAGATACTGAATAATATCTTTGTTCCATCTGAAATGAAGGAGTTTTGCCCGTGAGTGGAGTACTGCACACATGTGCTCACTCTCACCCTGAGTGTACCATACGGCCAGACCCCCAGATCCTTTCCTAATGTCGCCGATTATTATTTGCACAGCGCTGTGTGTCCGCTGATGATGCTTTGTCCGCCCGGCTCACCGGCC
>JAUUDW010347755.1:0-13192 GCA_032361385.1 Panulirus guttatus
TAAGAGATCAGTAAGCTTTTTAAAGTTGTGAAAAGCTTTTCCTCCTACAGAAGAGGCCAGTAAGTACAGGCCAGTAAATACTTACCTACTTGAGTGCCCATAAAGAGATTATCCAAGAGGCAGGTCTAGCACATTATGCATACTGTATATAAAGTCTGTTTTGTACTAGTTTATTCTCTACCACATGTACATTGCATGGTTCTTATGGGACTGTCATTAATCATAAATCTATCATTTTTTTAAAAGTTTCTTTGCTTCTTTCATGGAGGTGTATTTTAAAACAATAACAAGAGAAATGAGATAGAGCCTCACCTTTTTTGGGAATTACAAGCTCAATCCCAGGGATAACTATTTGGAAAGCATGCTATCTTTTCCAAAGGACAGGATCATTTTGTGTAAGCCACTGCTTGCCATCATCTCTTCTCAAGGCACAGTGCTTATGTCAAGGTCTCAGACCGGGATGTTGTAGACACACTCAGTTCATTCTGTCCCATAAAAAGAATAAGGAGAGGAAGGAAGGTTATTAAGGGGAAAGAAAAAAAACTTTTCCTCTGGCCCATCATGAATGATGAAAAAATAACTTATAACAAATTCAGGACTCATTTTATTTGTGACTGGAATCAGTCAATAATCATTGCAAGTGAGAGCATAGCTGAATGAATTCTTGTGGAAAACTTACATATTGACAGTAGGAATACAGTCCTGAGTAGGAGGTTAAGAAGTGATATCTGGTAGACCCCCAGCAAGCACAGAAGGGGTATTTTTGGATCTAGACTCAGATTATGATAATGATAATAATAATAAGAATTGATATTGATTGTACTAGGGATTATAATAATGATAATGACTTGATAATAATGATATAATAATAATGAGAACAAAAACACTTATCTTTATAATATCAGTAGTAATAACAATGATAATAGTCAATTGAATATCCATGATTGTGGCTGACAGTGAGAAAAGAAGTCCCCTGGAAAGGCAAGATACAGGGTGGATACATCAGGCTGCAAGGCCAGTTTGTTCTAAGGACCAGTGGGAGGATAAGATGTTGGTTCTGAGGATCAGTGAGAAGACAGAATATTGGTTATATGGACCAGTGGGAGGGTAAAAGTTGATGGTAAGAACCAGGAAACATAATAATTGGTTATGAGAACTAGGGGGAGGGTGAAAAGATGGTTAAAAGAACCAATGAAATGATGAAAAGTTGGTTCTAAGGACTAGTGGGAAGACAAAAAAGTTAAATGTAAGAACTGGTGGGAGGACTAAATGTTAGTTCTAAGAACCAGTGTGAGAACAAAAAGTTGGTTATAAGAACCAATAGGAGGATAAAAGTTGATATTAAGAACCAGCGGGAAGTTGGTGGTTGAAAGAACCAGAGAAAGGATGAAAAGGTGGCTTTGAGGACCAGTGTGAGGATTTTATATTGATTTCACAGAGCTGTTGGAGGATAAAAAGGTAATTTTAAGGACTAATGATGAGTTTTGGGTTGTTTGACCTTTCAGTTCATAAAATCCTCTAAAACGATCAGATCTTTGAGTTCTGACCTTATAAAATCCACAGAAAATACCTCAACCTGGGGCAAAAATTAGCATAAGTTTTGAAGAATGAAAACTTTCTCTCCAGGGAGGTGTCCCACAAGCCTTGAGAAAATTTTTTGGATCCCTTAGAAATCTCTAACCCCTGCATTCTGGTGAGCTAAATGCCTCTCATCCTTTTTGCAACAATTTTTGCAATGTTAAAGGCCTGCTGGTTCAGCCTGGGTCTGCCCACCGACCAATCAGCAACCTACACATGGTAATGACCTTGTTGTCCCATTGGCTGTCATGTTAGTATCGAATACTGCATAATTCTTGGAACAAAAATGTCAACCCAGTGGTGTTTGCTATTGGTTGAGATAACATTTTTGAAAGATGGAAATGTACAATAGGGAACAAGAGCAAAGAATTGCTTTCAGGACACTGCCTTGGAGAGTAACTGTTACAATTCTCTCTAGAGTCAGATTGTCCTATGAACCATGAGAGCATACTAACATGGAGGAGGATGAGGGTTAAGGAAAAGCTTTTTTTTTAAGAAAGGGGAAAGGTTAGGCAAAAGACTGTTGCCTTAAGAGTTATCTCATATAACATTAGAGGCCATCAGCACCAAAGGCGGCAACTCCAGTGCCACAAACAGTTGATCTTCAACAATGATCTTCAACAGTTAGAGTGAGCTATCATCTGACATGTGTGTTAGTGGAATGCCAAAGACTTATTTTGTTAATTTTCTTCAAGGAAGGGTTCCTGAGAAAAGTTACCATATATAGTACCTTCAAAACATCATGAGCTTTAACATATAGGCTTGTTTAAGAAGGAATGTTTCCACTAGAGAGAGTTGTAAGATTCTTAGATGGACAAATAGACATTTGTCTCAACATTCTGATGATCTCTGCAAATACTTGTAGAGATTTAACTGGGTATAAGAAATGTTCTATAGCTATGGTCTTCTAAGAATGATGTTTTTCCCCTCAGACACGTAGTTTTTTTTTTATCATTTATTTATTTATCTTGACCTAAAACATTTCATCATTAAAAATAAGGAGGTCCTTATGTCTGGGTATTGGATGCATCTCACAACTTTTTTCTCCGAGCACCAAAGGCTGTCAAGAAGAGAGTTTTTGTATAGGCATTGAGATGCTATCCTTCTTTCATACTTGTTTTCCATTTCCCATGTTACTAGAGGTAGTGCCAGAAACAGATGAAAAAAAGGCCTCATTAACTCACATCCGTTATCTAGCTGTCATGTGCAGTGCACTGAAACCACAGCTCCCTATCCACAGCCAAGCCCCACAGACCTTAACATGATTTCTCCTGGCCACTTCACATATCCCTTTCACCCTCCTTCATGTTCAGGCCCCTCCCTCAAAATATTTTTCTCTCCATTCTTCCGTCTCCAATTTGGTCTTTCCCTTCTCCTTGTCCCTTCCACTTTTGACACATATATTCGTTGTCAGCCTTTCCTCACTCATTCTCCTCGAATGATCTCACCATTTCAGCATACCCTCTTCCACATTCTCAGTCACACACTTCTTATTACTACACCTCTCTCTTACCCTTTTATTGCTTACTTGATCAGACCACCTCACATCACACATTATCCTCAAACATTTCATTTCTAAAACCTCCACCCTCCTCCATACAGCCTTATCTATAGCTTATTCCTTGCATCCATACATCATTAGGATTACTATACCCACAGGCACACCCATTTTTGCCCTCCCAGATGACAACCCCTGTTTCCTCCCATTCTTCAATGCTCCCTACAACTCACTTCTACTTCCTTGGTCCATCTGTGCCATGTCCACTCCCAGGTATCTGAAACATTCCATTTCTTCCAGATTTTCTCCATTCACACTGACACCACCAACTAAATTGTCCCTATGTCCTGTTAAACCTAATAACCATAGTTTTATTTGCATTTAGTCTTAACTTCCTCATTTCACACACTGTTCCATACTTAGACACCTACTTGAGCAGTTTCTCAGTTAAATCTGCCATCAGTACAGTGTCATCAGTAAACAATGACTGAAACTTTCCAGGCCCCATTACTCCCTACAGTCTGCATACCTGCCCCTCTTTCCATGATCATTGCCTTTACCTCCCTCACCACCCTGTCCATAAACAAATCAAACATCTATGGTAGCAGTACAAACCCCTGCTGCAGATACATCTTCCCTTAAAACCACTCTTCCTCCATACTGTTGTAACAAAAACACACTTCTTTTCATAGCATTTGCCCCACACCATATTTTCTTAACACCTTCCACAGAACATCTGTATCAACCCTGTAATATGCTTTCTCTACGTCATAAATGCCATGTACAGATCTCTTGTTTCTTAAGTATTTATTAAGTATTTCTTAACCATATTCTTCACCAAGAAGAGTGTGGTTGAGAGATGTGCTGAAAGGATTGGACATATGGAGAGAATAGGTGAGGGGAGGTTGACAAAGAAGATAATTGTGTTAGAAGTGGAGGGGACAAGAAGGGTGAAACTGAATACAGGGTTGAAGGAAGGAATGAATAAGATTTTGAGTGTTCAGGGTCTGGACATGCTGAAGGGTGAAAGGCATGCATGGGCTAGAGGGAATTGGAATGAAGATCTATACAGTGAGTGATGTGCTGTCAGTGGACCGAACTAGGGTATATGAAGTGGCTGAGGGAAGCCACTAAAACTTTTATGGGAACTGGTTGTTGATAGGAGCCTGTTGTTTCATTGCATTACGCATGACAGCTAAAGAATGTATGTGAGCAAATAAGGCCTTTTCTTCATCTGTTCCTGGTGCTACCTTGGTAACATGGGAAACAATGAAAAAGTATGAAAGAAAAAAAAATTTTTTTGAAAGGTTTAAAGAATTTGGGGAGTCCATTTAACCAGCTCCATTTCACAAGTCTGGAAGGCCAAGATTAATACCTAGGAGCCATAAAGTGATTTTGAGACAAGTTAAGGCCCCCATCCCTTACAGCAGATGAAATCAAGCAGAAGAACTGTAACTTGCTTGAACTTATCTTGCTATGGAGTTTTCAAAAGTTACTTCTTAATGACTTGGGATTTCTTAGCTTTTGTGCCTGATAAACCTCATGACTTGGGATTTTGTAGTTTTCAAATCTGATAAACCTCTACTAGCTGCCACCCACAAGGATAAATATGTGCAATTTTTGCAAAAAAAGATATTGTGTTTGGGACCATAAAACATGGAGAACTGTGTTGTGGAGTGACAAGTTGACATTTACTGTGACTGGAAACACCAAAGAGAGGGTGTACAGGCCACCCCACTTGGACCCACACCTGCCACAATATACAGGCAAGACTGTAAAATACTCCTTCTCTCATGGTTTGGGACTGTTTCAGGTACCATGGTGAATGCGAAAGTGAACGAGTTAGTGTACTTAAATTTACTTACTGACCATTTCCCTAATTCATTGAACAGTGCAAAGGCTAAAGTACTATTTAAGCAGGACTAACCTCCCTGCTACACTTTTAGGTCAGTTACATAGTGGCTAAATGATGGTGAGGTGAAATCTTACCCTGACCTAAACCCAAATGAAAACCTGTGGTAGATTGTGAAGCTTGAGATGACAGTTAAGCAGTTATGGTGCAGTTTTCCCCAGAACAACTCATGAATTGTGTTAACAGCATTTTCAAGTAGTACAGAACTGCATCAAGAGGAAGGGAAATGCAACAAAGTTTCCAATTATGCTGGGAAATGTTCATTACATTTTTTCAGGCCATTTATCCATAAAATTTCTTATTTTCAGTTAAGGCCTTAACCTTTTGCTCAGACTGCAAATAATAAATTCAAAAGTGTTTTCATACTGGAGGTTGATACCATGTCAGTTTTAGAAAGGTGGGAGGGAGGAGAAGCATTAGAAATTATAAAGATAAACAGAAATAATACAGTCAAGATATTAGAACCTAACCCACGACACATGGACCAGATAAAGTCTCTTCATATGTGCTGAAGGAATGTGGTAAGACACTTAATAGGCCTTTCAAAATACTATTCACTAGGACACTGGAGGAAAGGATAATTCCAAAGATGTGCAAGAGTGCAAATGTCATGCCTGTCTGAGAAAGATGACTGGAAAATTGCACAGCATTACAAGCTTGTTTGGTTGATGAAAGTGGTTGTAAAACTTTGTAAAAGATAATTAAAAAGCTAGGAAATGACTACCTACAATGGAAAAACTTCTTAACTTGGAGACAACATGGTTTTAGAGAAAAGGGAGTCTTCTGTTATTTACAAGTTAGACTTTTATGACAGTGTGAGCTTGGCCATAAATCAAAGAATTGGATGAGTAGACTATGTGTTCCTAGACTCCCAGAAGGCCATTTACACTGCACTTCATTGGGGGTTGATGGAGAAGTTAGAGCTGCTGGCAGGAATAAGGGGAAACTCCTTTGTAGTGTTCAGGAATACTTATGTAGTTGGAAACAAAGAGCACAGATGAGAGGTACATTCTGAAAATGGGCTGAGGTTACAAGTGGAGTGCCACAGGGCTCAGTGTTGATTCCAGTGCTAATGTTGACTTATGTAGATGACTTGCCAGAAAGACTAGACTCATAACTAAACATGTTCAAGGATGATGCAAAGGTCATGAGAGAAATAAGGAATGAAAAATCTTGCATCAGCTTACAGGCAATGCTGGACAAAATCCAGAGTTGGTGTGATAGATGGCTGATGAGATTCAGTCCAAATATGTAGAAGGTAATGTGGATGGGACATGGTGAAAGAAGACCCCAGTATGAATTTTATTTAATGGGAAGTAAGCTGCAGAGAGAAATTAGTAGGTGTAAGAGATCTAGAGGTTGACATTGTATGTAATCTGTTGCCACAGTTTCATGTGAGGAGAATTGTGAAACAATTGTTTGCAGGCAAATATTAAGGTTGCTCTCAAGTACATGGTTGAGGTGTTCAGTACACTGTTCACAATATATGTTAGTTTGAAATTGGATTATACCTCTCAGTCTGGTGATCATAAGAAAAAAGCAAAGTTATGACTGAGAAGTTCTAGAGAAGGCAACCATGATAGTACCAGAATTAAGAGAGATTAACTTGCAGTGAAAGGATGGAGGCTACCTAGCTGTCCACCTAACAGAAGGGAAGAGAAAGGGGTGTACTGATAACATTGTTTTATATTCCTAAACCAGTTGGTTGATGGTGATAGTACCCAGTTCTTCATGAGCTGCAGCACCCAATTAGTAGAGTCCATGATCAGAAGCAGAGAAAGAGGATGGTTAAGAAGGATGTAAATCAATACTGTGTAAAGGTAGTGGATGGTTAGAATGGTCTAAACAGCAGTTTACAAAGATTTAAAAGTCTTCTTGATGGTATAAAAAGTACAAAAGGCTTCTGATTATAAAGCTCTCTTCCCATAATGTACAGATATGCCTTACTTTCCAGTTAAAACTCCTGACTCCATTAATAACCCTCATTTACACTATTTTCATAGCACCCTCCACAGGGTCTCTCTGTTAACCTTATCATATGCATTCTCCATATCAGTGAATGCCTCAAAATACTCCCTTCTTTTGTGAGGTATTCTTACACAGAAGCAAGCACTTGGTTCACATACCCTTTACTTATCCTGAAGCCACATTGCTTCCCTCCAATCTGATGCTCAGTTGAACACCATCTGTCTAGTACCTCTCCTAATATCTTACTTCTGTCTGAGACACAGTTGTATAGTGATGTTCTCACTAGTCCCTTTTTCATATACAACTATAATTTCCACTCATGTTTCCGATTCAAAGGTGGTGTTTGTGCTTATTCCAAAATAAACACAACTGTTGCACGCCTCAAGGACCTTGAATCCCTACTACCACACTTGTCCTCTATTTCGCCTACTGCTCCCCTAATTCTACAAATTTTGTATCCTTCTTCGACTGTCTTACCTCCTGCCAAGAGACCATGATATCCTCTCACCCACAAGCCGAGATCCTCTACCTTGGGGATTTCAGCTTTCAACATTGGGAATGGTTGAATTCCTCCCATACGGACGGTGGAGGGATCTAAGCCCTCATGTTCTCCATTCTCAATGATTTAGAGCAAATTATCTCCCACCCTACCCATACACCTGACTGCTATGACCACTCTCCTAATATTCTGGATTTGTTTTTCACCTCTTAGTCCATCTCGCTGTAAATACACAATCTCGCCCCCAGTTGTTTCATCTGATTATACTCTAAAAAAATGCCACCACCCTCTCAATCGCACCTCTTTCAATACACCTTGCCACATGTATTCATTAGACTTATACTTCTGTAATTCTAACATTCGCTTTCCTCCCGTGTCTTTATATGGTGGCACTGATGCATTCTGCCAGTCCTCAGACACCGTACCTTTGGCCATATAAATATCAGACAGTCAGACTAAGCACTCAGCAGCACTCTAACCCCATTTCTTGTGATACTCAGCTACAAGCTCATCTGTTTCTGCCACTTTACCACATGTATCTCACTCTGTAACTCACCACATTTCAAATACTCCATACCCATATCTTTATCACTTAACACATTCAATAGTCCTCCAAATAATGCACTTTATCTCTCTTTCACCTCCTCTTTACTGATTTCATATCATTATCTGCTCTCTTCATTGTTATCCCATTTGTCCTCTTGTTCTCTTCACATTGTTCATCTTTCAAAACATTTTCTTCTTCTCCCTGATTTTCATTGATACTTTTTCAACGTATCTCATTTTCCTTCTAATTCAGCTTTTGTACCTTCCTATTGACCTCCTTCTACTTTCTCTTGTACTCCTCCCAGTTACTTACACACCTTCCTTGCAGATACCATCCATTCATTTTTCTCTTCTCTTTCAATAGCAATTTAACCTCTTCATTCCACCAGTCACCTCCCCTTTTCACATGTCCAAATCCTCACATTCTTCACATCACTCACATTCTAATTTATTTATAATTACCCTCGGACCAGTTTCCCTGAAAGAGCCCTAGTGTTACTCAGACCTTTCTAATTACTGCACTACTCCCAGTAGCAGAAAAAATGTAGACTCCTTTTGGAGTGATATGCCCTTTGGTGAGACCATACTCCCAATGGTAGAGCCTTTCCAAAGATGACGTTTCAGTCAAAGTGTAACCTCTTGCGGGTGGAGCCAAGCAGCACACTTCATCAGCACATTTAATTACTCTCTCTTTGTATTTCTGTACATAGGTCACTTTTCCAAACTCATTCACTTTCACCACAACTCTCACTTGTCATTCTGTCTTTTCCTAAACTCACAAAAACTGTTCATACTCACCTGCACCAAAAAGTGATAAAATGTTCCATCTTGCCCTTCTCAGCATGTTCATATCCAACAGCTTCTCTTTTGCATGCCTATCAGTTAGCACATAATCTGATAATACCCTGTCACCCCCAACCCCACTTGTTTATTTATACTTTAATACCTTTATACCTTTATGTATCTTTTCTGCAAATGAAATATTTGTTGTTATATTCCCCTTTCAGCACATAATTCTGCAGGTATTTTTCCATCTTCATTTACATCCAGTACCTCATGCCCCCCAATTAAACCCTTAGTTGTGCCACATCACTCACTTATGCATTCATATCCATTAATGTCAAGTGAAAGACAGTTTAATTGATATTTTTATTGAATCCAATACTATTTAGATTATTTATTTTTGTATTTTTTTTTGCTCCTCTTTATTTAGTGTAGATTAAATTTTGTATATCATAGATGCACATAGATGCATTCATAGTTTGTTCAGGATAATTGATATTTCTGTCCATCTCTCTTTAAAAGCATGTTCTACTTTATTTCATACTTTATTAGGATTCTGATATTCATTTGTGAGATGCCAACACAGTTAGATTTGTGATAAATGTTTTAGGTAATGTATATGTATTTATAATCCTCACCAGTGCTTATTGCATAATCTTTCATTACTGAAACAGAATTATTTGTTATGTTGAAGGAGAATGTGTCTGTGAATAATCTTATTTTAAATAAATGAATGACAGTAGTGAATATATCTATATGTATATATCTATATGTAAGTGATTAATGATTTTAGCTGGTACTGCAGCATCTCCAAGTCCTGGGCCAATGAAGATGACACCAAGAATGACAACACTGCATGAAGAGCACACACGAGAGGCAGCTCCGCTCTTACACATGGAAGAGGAAGAGGAAGAGGAAGAAAGAGTAAGTAGAAATTTTTTTATACAGTATGCAGTTGCATTCAATATTCAATTGACTATAATGAAGACATCTGGCATGAAATAGAATTTTTGTAGGGGAAACGCTGATAGGTAAACTTATAGTTTCTTGAATTTTATTTATTTATGCTTCATTCATCTTACGCACATGAAGATATGCAGGTTATTCAAAATGGAAATATTTAAGGAAGCCTTCATGATTGTAAATTCTTGATAAAAAGTGGTTGTCAAAGGAACTTAGATAAAAGTTGTAAATGTCTGTATCATTTTTGATTGTCACACATTGTCTTCTGTAACCATTAATGTAACAGATTTCTACAGTTTATTACTCAAGAGTATTGTCAATATAGCTCATTGCATGCATTAGACTTCAGTGTTATGATCAGTGTTTAAATGCTATTTTACCTTTCTCACAAGGAAACAAAAGTTTATTATTTCATGTATGCTCTTAATTATAAATGTGATTCTTCTCGTTTGAGGATACATCCTTAACAGTATAACAAGCAGGTCTAAGTAAGTGATGAATTGAAAGCCATAAAGGAAGTATGTTTAAAAGAGTGAATATATGATAAACAGGCTAGGAGCAATACTAGCATCCAGACATGTGCACTCATGCATTCCTGCTGACATATATAGCCCTATTGAATGTATTAATGTTATTTCTTTGGAGATTGAGTAGTGTGAAAACAAATAAGAAATTAAAAATTGATGGCAAGTAACATAATCACAGAAATTTTCTGAAATATCAAAAAGGAAATTGTCAAAAAAACAGTAGCAATATGGAAATGGTTTGTTTTGATGCAGGTTCCTGAAACTGAGTTTTAAACATTTCTGCTGTCTCTTGAATATGAATATACTCATACACTTTTTAGACATTGCAGAAAGAACTGTGCCAAAATGGATTGCCATAGAGCAAAATTTAGCTAAGGGTAGGTTGTAGTTAGTAGGCAACCAACTACCAGAGAGGTATATTACCTGTACTACCCACCTGGATGTCGGGAGGGTTTGTAATGGTTGTGTAGTGAGCCAGCACTTTAATGGTTATCAAGTTGAACTCCTTTGACCCAGGTAGCTGTTTTGTCTTTCTGCCTCACCCACATGTGGACTACTGGCATTCTGTCCACAAACATATAATCTTATCTTGTCATACAAAACACTTGGCAACACCAAACTCACACAGTTCATTCTTTGCAACTCTAGATTTTCCTGCTATGAGCTAGCCCTGCCTTTTGGCAAAATGGGAGGAGCAGTAGATAGAAGTAGTAGGTTGGAACATTTAGGCAGGATCATTAGGTAGAAATCTTAGTTAGTAGTAGTATGTAGGGAGATAAAGGCAGGAGCATTAGGTAGAAGTAGTCGGTAGGAACATTAGGTAGGAGCCTCTGCAAACGCTCTGCTAGAGTTGTCCTCTGCCAGTAGTCTGTTAAGGGTGAGGTACTAAAGGCTAAGAAGCAGCACTGGAGTTCTTTAGTTTTGGAGACTATTGCCATGGTTACCACCTTGAAGGAGTGCCAGGTGGGAACAGGCATCAGAGAAATAGATAGATAGGTAAACATCATAGACATGAAAGGAATATTTTCCATGCCTGCATGTTTCAGGTGAAGAGATGAGAAGAAGAACTGCAAGATGAACACAGGAGAACTCTAAAGGCCACTGCTCCCAAAAGATTAATTGTTATTTAATGCTGCCATGGCTAATCAGTTCACTAAAGCTCTCCCTATCAAGAAGCAGTTTCGTCTGAACATTTCATCCTTAACTGTAAAAATGATACTTGAAGATTGCTTTACCTCTAAGAGGAAGGCTGTGTAAGAGTGAAATACATCTTAGGATTCCTGCCATTAAAGAGAAAATAAAGGAGAGAATAGTTGAGTTTGGATTTGATATGTGCAACAGTTTGTTTATATTTCAAGATGAAAAAATTCTCTTTGACTCTTGTAGTAGACTTTATTGCCTGAGAAGGAAGAAAGAATGACACCCTATAGGCCCAAGAGCAAATCTGTGAAGAAGCTAGGAGCAGCCATATTACTTGTAATTTGTAGGGAGGGGTAGATTCACATGACATAGGGGAACTGACACAAATACAGGTAGCATACACTGCTGACCAATATCTGAAAAGAATTGATGTCATGCTTCCCTCTGTGCACATTTGAGTCACCAGTGCACAGAAGTGTTCAGAGATTTCTTCCATTGATAAAATGCCTCATTTGATATAAATAAAAGGCATCCTTCTGCATTTCGTGGGTCATTATAGATTGTGTTGCTACAAAGATAGAAAAATCTTACATTCAATTTAGGTGAATAGATAAACAATTTGTTGCTTTGCTTCATTTTCATGCCTTTTTTTTTTTATCCCAGAAATAACATTTCCAACATGATCATCTTTTTATTTTTTCAGAATGACACTACAGGTGAAACCTCATGAAGTGTCATTGGTGATGAGGAGTTTAGTGAATTTGCTTCTTATAGGAGTGGTGGTATAATTCGTAGTAGACTGCAACTTACTCAGAGTCAGACACTGGATTCCCTAAATGAAGTTGCAGCAGCAAAGGCTGGAACTCCATCTACAGTATCCAGGTAAATGTTACCATCCTTTCTTTGACATATACAGCAAATTGCAAGACCTTTGGTTATATTGCTTTGCCATCTTCTGGTCTGATAAGGACTAAAGTTTGCCTTTTTACATTTGTTTTCACGCTCATGACCAGTTGTCATGCAAATGAGGCTACACTTTTCCTCAATATTTTTCATGTTGTGAAGTAGAGTTATGATACATCTTGACTGAAATGCAGTGTAATTCAAATGAATTTTGCTCTCTTCTCAGAAACCTTCTATTCCTCACAGTTCACAGTCTTAGTAAAAGCTGTGTCAACCAATCAGTAAGAACTATTTTTTATGCCTTTAAGTGGTGCCATGTTTTAGACCAATTGTTAAATCTCCATCTTTCCACTCTACCGGTTGCATCCGTTTATGTATGTATCTTGTACTTCATGACATACTACAGTGTAATTGTGCTTTGAGTTCTTATTTTTCTTTTAATCATGCTTCTCAAGGGAAAAGTGCATAGTGCATGTAATTATACAAACACTGTCAGTTGTACATGTAATATATAAGTGTACTTTATGAAAGCAGTGCAAAAGCAGACAGGAGCATTTACCTCTTGAAGAAGACATGTTATTGCAGGTGAAAGTGATGAAGAATGAAGGTGGTAATGATAATACAGTTTGTAATAAGGTCCAAGAAATCTCTTGAATTCCTTGAGATCAACCCAGATAATTGCTGAAGGGACCAGCAAGATAGTTGGTAAATGGGGAGTGCCTGGTGTAAAGGAAAATGAAAGATATCTTGTGAATGTCTGTGCTGAGAAGGTTTATTCCTTGCAAACACCTTTTTTTCAGCTCAAGGTGATCCACAGATATGCATGGATGAGAAATGATGGAAGAGAATAAAAGGTTTTGAGTGACTGTGCAGCA
>JAUUDW010347864.1:0-13191 GCA_032361385.1 Panulirus guttatus
TATATATATATATATCGAATCATGAGCAAAAAAAAAAATCCTATTTTCGAGAAGGATGGTAAAGGCATAACCTTCCAAGTTCCTGGCAGCATTACGCCACAGTGAGAGAAAACAAGGCGTATCTAATGCGTCAGTGTAATGCCAACGTACTAACCACGTGCTGTGGGGTCAGTGGCTTTCGACATCGCTGGTGCCAGCATTCATAGTGATCGTAGATATGTATATGATGCAAGTTTCCTCTTCGTCGTCTCTGTCTAAATGCATCTTATTTTGTGATGCTGACGTTTCAAAGTCTAAAAGTATTTTATCGTTTCGTTCTGAACCCCAGTAAAGTTATTAGATACACTGTGAGAATAGTTTCACGTTTTCTATATCCTTAGAATGAATTGCATCAGTGCAGTCATCTTGCACACCACAACAAGGATGTAGATTTATCAGAGATTTTGGCAAGGTAGATGTGACAGCTTCCAGCGGATGCTGTCATCACCACAGTGGGTGACACACATCATTCCCTTCCACTTGAATCCTTCCCACCAACCAACACCCACCGTGCCACACGTTCCACATGTCACGCATGACAGGTGACGATTGTCCACCATCAGAATCAGTACATTCCTGTCGTGACAGCTGGCCACACGGATCTTGCCAGCCAGTTGGTAACACCAACTAATATTTTACTGATCTGGAAACTTGTCCCTCTTATCGTATTTGGACACGCCAGGCTCAACCACATACAGTCGAACGGATCTTGTCAATCGCTTCATTTCATTACCTATGGCCACAAACACCTCTAGATCCACTACCTATCCTCACATACAATAATGATCTTATATCCAGTTTCCGTCATTGCACATGATCACAGCGATCTTGCAAATCCATCCCTATCCACTCAGGTGTGACCCATTGGATCACACAAACCCGGACTTCTCTTATCCACGCGAACCTCACAATACGCTTCCGAACACCACACATAAAGAGACGGACCTCATAACTCCCATGACCGTGTCAGAAAATACATGACCTCATGAATCTTGCACGTCGGTTCCTGTCACCGCGCGTTGTGTGTGGATGTTCATCTTCACCAGGACGAAGACCAACAGAAATATTACCACCCATTCACTTGCAATTCTCAACTACTAGTAACTGTCCAGCTGTGTGTGTGGTGTCGTAACGCAAATGTGGACAGCACAGTTTAGTATTTCGCGTCGGCAGGACTACATCGCTTCTACGTCAACTACGAGGAAGGTGGTGTTAACGGAAGGCAGCGGGCGATGCAGGTGTCGACTTGGCGTACGTGTGGGGCGGGCGGCCGCCCACCCACTGCACCGCTGCCGCGGACCTCGCCGTGAAAGACAACTCCCGCCACACGGCCGCTATCCGGACACCGCTACCACACCTCACCCGCCACCCACTGCACAAACATCCCACTGAAGAGATCCGGCACAGCGGCGAGCCACACTTGACAGTGATGGGAGGCGGCACATCAGCTCCTCCAGGGCACATTTGTCTTACGGTGAGAGACACGTACTGGTCGGAGAGATGCACCTCACCACTATCACCACCATTACCACCACCATCACCACCAGCTCCGCCAACACATCTTCTTTCGAGAGGAAAAATCATGACTACATCACTTTCCTCCGCTACTGATCCCGACAGCAGCTCACATCTCGATGTAACTGCTTACAGCAGCTGGTCCGCCTTTCACAGAGAACGGTGTAAAACAACGAGAGAAAAAAAATCTAGAAACTGGGAACTGAAACACATGTTTCTGGCTGCGTGGATCCAGAGAGCGGCAGACCCTCAGCTGATGACCCCGTCCAGCAGGGTGACAGCCCAGGTCACTCAGGGTTTGATGTGGCGCACCGCTGGCAGGCCCGCCCACACAACACAGTGGTACAGTTGCCTGGAGAAATACTGTCTGGTATGTTTCCCTTCCTGGCTGGGAAAGAGTTGTGAGGCCCGGGTGTTGTGAGGCCCGGGTGTTGTGAGTCACGAGTGTTGTGAGGCACGGGTGTTGTAAGTCACGGGTGTTGTGAGTCACGAGTGTTGTGAGGCACGGGTGTTGTGAGGCTCGGGTGTTGTGAGGCTCGGGTGTTGTGAGGCCCGGGTGTTGTGTCTGGTCAGCAGGAGAGTCCAGTAGTAATACCGTGGAGGTGGACGGCAGTGGACGGACGGGGCGCCTTCCCACTGTTTCCAAGGTACTGGCACCACCTCTGCCACTTTCCCTACACCCCTCATGAGTCACTGCCAGCAACAGGATGAACCTCTGGTTCAGGATGACTCCAGCAAACCGTTGGGCAAGGAAGTTCTCCTTGTAACAAACGTCTGTTCCTCTGGCTGCCGCGCCCACGTCATTCCCGGCCACACTGGCCAAGCTGACGTTATTCTGTGTCACAGTATAAACATTAACCTCGACTCCAGCGTTCCCCATCACACACACACACAGCCATTCTGTTGCCACTGGTCACTGCCACACCACGCTGTGTCCCCACCACACAGCGGGAGAATGTACTCCTGCCGTACACTAGCAGCAGCTCCTCACCGCAGCTGGACCGGCCATATACTCTAATGCAAACCCCCCCCCCCCTCATCCCCCCCCAATCCCACGCTACAAGCACCTGAGCAACACAACAGGAAGGCAGGTAACACTGTTCACACACACACACACACCCACACACACACATAAACAAGACTTTGATTTTATATTCTTTTTTGTTTAATCATACTTATACCTGTGTTTAACCATACGGACACTAATGTTTAGATATTCGTGTAACAACGTGTAATCATACGTATACTGATCTTTAGAAAAAGAAATAACAATGTTTAATCATAAGCAGACTACTGTTTATTTACACTTATATTAATGTTTAATCATAGGTATACCAATATTCCGTCATACCTACGCTCATGTTTAGATAAACGCATAACAATGTTTAGTAATACGTACACCAAAAGTCTAACTACATTTATATCAGTGTTCAATCATAAGTATACGAATTTTGAATCATAGTAGTATGTACGCAGATGTTCATAAACATTATCAAGCCACGCAAACTTATTACGTTTAAGCATGAATATAAAATGTACATACTAAAGTGTGGTATAACAGAGAATGTTTATGAATGGAGCCATCGTGACGTGGAGCGCGTCATGAGAGACAAAATGCGAAGATGAATCACCTTCTGACAGTATGTTGAGGGTACCTGCCAGCCCAACACATGACCATCCAACACACCGCACACCTGGCCAGGACACAACCAAGAAGTCTTGAGATGACGTCCATTCATTTCGAGATTTTTGTCCTTCGGCTGCATTGGCTGCGGGTAATGAACAGTGCATCTGGCTTTTCACAGATCCTCACGTAACACATTTATCTTGGATCTTTTCAGTCATATACTTTGGACCTGCCACATCATTAGCTGTCAGTACGGTTAATGTCCCGCTAGATTCCAGGAATCTGTCATGTCTTAAGAGCATCATCCACAGACTTATATTCAGTAACTCTTAGTTGAGATACAGTAATGAGTAGGATCTTAACAGGAAGACAGTGTCATTTCTCCATCAACAACCCGTGGTTCATCCATGCAGTCGTAAGCAACAGAAACAGCACGTCCCTCATAACAAGGACTGCAACGGCAGCACGTGTGAACCAGACAGGAGCGGTTCCTTCCTCCAGTTGTTGACCCCCAACGCCTGAGGACGCCCTCCGTCCCGCCTGCTGCGGGGCGCCCCCGCCCCAAGCCACACCCGAGCGCCGGTGCGTCCACTGACGGGGCTGAGCAGCGTGAGGCTCTGAAAAGCTACAGACGGCCCCGCTGGCCTACTCGAGGTGCCTCCTGTCTATATCCAGCCACTGATGGGGTTACGAAGACCATAAGCCTGTAGGAAGCGACAGAGGACCTGTACGCCCAGACCAGGTGCCTTCTGGCTACAGCCAGCCATTACGAAGCATAACGAGGATGAAATACAGAAAGCTACAGAAGGCCTACTGGCTTACCTAAGGCAGCTCCTATTCATCATATCAGGGAAGTGAGGATCTCACAGTCATGACTGTATCCAACCAACCGCTTTGTTTACGCACCTGCTGACCGACCTAATGACTGGCGGAGCCTTCCGAGGAGGCATCACCGGCCCTCCTGTTCCTTTGTCAGCCTGCACCACCGCCAGCCAAGCGGAGGCCAGTGAGCCACAGGCAGGAACCCCCAGTCTACATCGCACCGAACACACAACAGCTCTGCTGCAGCCGACCTGCCCACACAGATAAACTGTTACTGTTAACAACACAGCAGAAACAGAGACAGTTTTTTTTCTTTTTCCACAAACGACACTTATACTTGGTAGAGATAATGTGTATCACTTGAGGACATGAGAATTACTGACGAGGCTCAGCACTCACAGGGAACTCTGGTGTGGCAGTGAGAGTCGATTGTGTCACTGTTGCTAATAGTGAGGAGAGAGAGAGGGAGGGAGAGAGGCACCTGTGGGTGCAGACTACCTGGCCAATAACACCACAACATTACAAAAGAAGTTTACAAAGGAATTTAAACAGCTACACACCATTGGGTATTTTCGAGGCTGTTTGTGAGAGTGGAAGACATCAGAAACAAACAGAACAGTGTGGTAAAGCTTAGAAGGCAGACAGATAATTCAAAAAGAATTGCTTACAATTTGTCAGTGAGACTATGGAGGCGCAAATAATGTAAGTCGTGGTCTTGAAGCGAAGTATTTATCGTCTATTCTTAACCGTATCTACGGCGCTGCTTTCAACCACTCTAACTGGCAAATCGTTCCATATGTTAACAGTCCTGTTGAAGACGAAGTACTTCGTCTCATTTGAGGTAAATAGTTTGCCCAAGATTTTGTATCCATTACTACGAGTGGAATCAAACGAATCAAGTCTTAGGTACCTTGACAGGTCAAGATAATCAAAACCTTTAATCATTTTGAATATTTGTATTAAACCACTTCTAGCCTCTTTTCTAAGCTAAATAGATTCAAGTCTCGCAGGATTTGTTTCTTAGCTCTGGAATCATCTTGGTAGCCCGACGCTGTACTCCTTCCATTTTCTATGACTAAACAAACAGCAGACATAAAGTTCCTGCACACACACACACACACACACACCATACCTACGATCGATGCGGAATTACCAGAATAAAATATACACCTAATACCATAGCCGCCATTTTTTTCCACATATTCTCTACAAATATTGGAAAACTCTTGTGGTAAATATTACGGGCTCTGAGGCAGCCGAGGCAGGTGGGGGGGAGGGAAGGAGGCGTTTGAAGCTGCCGGATTAGCAATTCAGATGGAGCGTGTGGAGCATGGCGGACTACAGGTGGTTCTCCTCCATAAATATCGGGCAACCGACCCGGCCAATTAAACCACTGGACGCGCCGGGAGACTTACTCCGGAGAGCCGCCGGCCAATAACGCCGCCAACAGCTCGCCATATTGTAAATTTCCACGTTTTTTCAGAAATTAAAAACAAGAAAAATAACATCTAAGGTTGGAGGAAGAAAGTGGGTGGGCGGTTGCCGCCTTAAACATTGTCAAAGCTCAGATTTTCTCGATGCTTCCTGTTCCAAGATTACGTCATCCTCTTCCAGTATGTCTAAAGTCTTCAGAAATTCCTTCTTCACGTGTGTCCTTTATCTGGGACGGGTCTAGTGTGCACCTTAAGCTGCTCATCTTGCGGTCGGTAGCGCAATGATATTGCTGAGGTCACGCAGGGTAAAGCTTTGTCAGACCTCAGAGTTCCAATATTCATTACATAAAATCATTACAAGGTCGGTTCATTACATAAGCCAACAGTCTCTCGTATAGTAAGATTTACCGACTAAATGCAACAGGTGAATGTTGTCTTAGATTTCCAGGTATCTTTTCATAAACAATAAGGTGTTTTGACATTTTTTGCAGGGTTTGATTAGATCTGTCCCTAAACTGCTCTATTTTTTCACATTCTAAGACACCGTGTTCTAGTTTGTGTCCGAGAGGAGCCGACAGGTCTACCTCTAGCAGGGAGTACCAGAGCCGGACGGTTCTCATGGTTGACAGTGCTAAACACTGGGCCTCTTGATAATAGTGGGGCCTACTGAACCCACTGGGTAACGATGTTCCTCGGGGGAACTAGAAACTAGGAGGGTCTCACCCAGGGAGGCCAGGTACATCAGAATACTATGTACGTGGGGAGTAGTAATGGCGACGGGGATGATGGCGATTGAATTTAATACATGAATTCTGGCCAGCTCTTGGGTAATCCGCCTGTGCAGTGTAAGATAATTTTAAGACGTGTTAAGAACACTAGCAAGAAACTGATGAACGCTGAATTAGCAGTCATATTCAGTGAAATGATAATAATGATACTTGTATATGAAATCAGGAATATGACGTAGTATGACCTCAGATCACAGTCTGTTAAAAATGATAAGTTTTCATTCGCGGGCGAGATACTGATGTGAAAATCATCATCAGTAGCGAAATACTGAGCCGTTCAGATCGGCCTCCTTATCCTGTGTAGCGGGGTTCCGTGTGCTGAAGTGATCCGGCCCGGCTCGGGTGCAGGGGGTTGTGGGGGGGGGGTTGTACCACCCTGCCCAATAGACTCAGAAAATGAAACTGGCGGAATACGATCAAGGGAGAAAATTCCGTCCAAGGCGACTCAAGAGGGATCGGTAAGTTGTCAACACATCTTTGGCAGCACAAGGGTTTTGTTTGAGTGGGTTATCACGTGCGGAAGGGTGTGTGTGTGTGTGTGTGTATGTGTGTGTGTGTGTGTGTGTGTGTGTGTGTGTGTGTGTGTGTGTGTGTGTGTGTGTGTGTGTGTGTGTGTGTGTGTATGTGTGTGTGTGTGTGTGTGTGTGTGTGTTTGTGTGTGTGTGTGTGTGTGTGTGTGTTCATGTGTTTCTCATGACTGGCACATTGATTATATACTTCACGTGAGCTGTAGGTCATCATGTTGGGCGAATATAGAGAAGAGGAAAGTCTTTGGGTTCATGGACGAAATGGATGACTTTTGAAGATTCTGTGCTGGATTTTTGTAACTGTTAATCTCGATTCTTGAGACAGTTAGATGCATGTCATGAATTTTCTTGTAGTCCCAGAATTTCAGGTGAATGCCTGATGTACGGTTATATTTATAAAGGTATCTCAGCGGAGGTCTCGGTAATCGTGTAGTCAGTTTTCAGTGGGAGTCTTAAGGTAAATACTATACGTTTGAAAGGGTATCATGATGCGCCAACACATGTTTAGGATGTTGCTGTAATTCTAGGTATCATGAGATACTGTAATGTGTGGTTTTGTTGGTGATGGCGTCTCCTCAATGTCTGCAGCCAAGCAGGAATCACCAGCAGACCAGTCGGTCCCTCAGCTATCGGCACCAATCCTAACCTTCCACTTTTGGACAGTCAGTCAGTAAGTTTATCATGGTCTCCTGCAGTCCTGCCTGCTGGTGGAGGTGATGACACACTATCCTTACACTGGCCTGGTGTTTCCTGCTTGACTCGATGCATTCACAGATTGTTTCAAATCACAGTCGTTCACTCTAGAGTGAACACAGATGCTGAGGCACGTGTGTCTGTGTGTGTTTCTATGCCTGGCCCCTGCCGCCGACTCAGGTGACCGTCTGCAGGGAACCGTAACTCAGTACATGAAGAGTACCAGCCTGCTGTGGTGTGGGGTACCACATGGGCTTGGAGAACTGGTCAGATTATAGTGCAGGAGCCTGTAGGAGCACTCCTTGTATGTACTTCAAGGTGGGAGCAGCTGGACTTCCCAGGTTTAGGGATGTGCGAAGAACACAGATGCGAGGAGAGAGAAAAGTTTTTCTCATCGGATCTCAAATTCCTGCGTGAATAGTGTGAAGGGGTTGAGTATGATAGAACGACCCAAAGGCATGATAAGTGACACCCCTGAAGCAGGAAGCTACGACCCATGGGTATAATGGCCTGTTCATCAGTTTGGCTTCATGGTTCAAGTCAAGGACCAGGCCGTCGTACCCAGGGAGTCGTACCGTCGTGCTTCTCGCGTCGGTGGTCGTGGTCTGGTGGGGCCTGCGCGGGTGAGGCCTCCCTCCTGTTTGCTCAGCTTCCCTCGTCTGACATTGCCAAGAACGGGAAAGACAGATCCTCGACTGGGGTGCATCTAGTAGGTAGAACTTAACATATGAAACTATGTAATGCATGTAATATCCACCCACTGGGGTCTGACTAAGACCCTTTGTGACCCCCGTAATCCTTTTGCGCTACCGCTCACAGGATGAGTTTGGGGTGCACAATAAATTTGCCGGGGTTTCCCCGGCACAAATCAATCAATCAATCGTCTGATAAGAATGACTTTTGTATACTCATGTGTAACTCGCCGTGAAAAGAAATGTTAAATGCCAGGGAAGGAACACGACTGTACAACACTTGGTTTAACTACCGTGCAGAGAAGTGTGTCGTGGGTAAATAACTGGACGCTTGGGTGTTGTTCTCACAGGGAGGGAAAACCGAACCGTCCGTCCGTGTGTGCTGTTTACACATGATTCAGCACCTGTGCAAGTGACTCCAGAAACTGTGCTGTGGGTAGTGTGTGTTTGTGTTATCGATGCTCGAATCTGACACACTGTCGACAGTTGGAAGATATATTGTTAGCAGAAAAGGGAGTAAAAGTTCAGAGAATCTGTATCACCTTTGAATGTATACCTTTTCTTTCGCTTGTGCACCTGTGATCATTTAGGCTGTGTGAGGCCGCGGCCCGCTTTCCTACATAACCACCACTAACGTACACCTATGGTGGAAAGATGTTGTCAAAAGAGCATGCTGAAAAACGTGGAGATTTTGACAGGACGTCACTGATCGATGATGTTGCGATGACAGAAGTGTCAGTATTTCAGAGCGTAGGAAAGACACAGGTAGTCCGCGGGACAGGGAGAGGAACGGTTTTGGGCCAGGATTATTTCGGCTGGAGATGCCAGAGGAATGACTTGGGATTGGGTGTATTGGAAGCGTTTTGTGTTTAAAGGTGGTGTGGATGGAGACGCTGGTCTCACTTGAGGAATCAACTCGGTGTGCATAGTGAAAGGCATGAAGTTCATATGCAGATGTGGTAATTCATGCGAGGTGCGGTTTGAGGACGTTTGTGTGTGTTTGAGTGTGTGTGTGTGTGTGTGATCTGCCCATGAATTTCAGATAGGAAGAAGGATCACTTGGCACCTTGCAGTCTTCAGAATTAAAGAATCCAATGCCTTTCAAAATTTCCCGCTTTTCATGATTGGATTGTCACTATTTTCTGGGCAGTCATCTTCCATAATGGTCCCCACAGTCATCTGGACAGTCATCTTCCATGATGTGCTCCGGTGATACTCCAGAACTGGAGCACAGTCCAGAATCAGGGTTGTCATTTCCATTTAAAACATACAGTGAACTGGATGCTTCTTGTCCGACCTGAACTGTAGACGATAGGATTTTCTTATCAGAATTCTGGAGACCTAGCCAATATTGTGATAATTGGAACTCTGATCATAGTGAAGTATGGAGGCAGTGTGGAGGGGTTAGCTAGTGATGTTGTCTGACACGTGTGAAGTTTTACGTATCGGTAGTTAAAGTGAGAAGGCAAGCTACACTATGAATTTCGCTGAGCTACAAAAGGGAAAATGAGGAGAAAGACTTTAGTATGATAATCTCGGGTGACCTAAAGCCAGGTAAGCGTTTCACAGAAGCAGTAAAATGGGTGAACGTAATTTTTGGACTCAGGCAGGGATGCCGAATTTAGTCTAGGGGAATTATCCTCACTCTTTACAAGTCATTTGTGCGTCCCCTTCTTGAAAATTGTGTTCGGCTTTGGTCACCCTACTTGGAAAAACACACAGACTGAGGCGGACCGCCAAGATGATTCTCTGAGCGAGAAAGAAATCCTGTGAAAGTCCGACTGAACGACTTGACTTTATTTAGCCAAGAAAGAGGTGATCTAATACAGGTATTCAGACTGATCAAAGGCTTCGATATTATCAATGTAAGAAGCTACTTTAGTATAGATTCGTGTGATTTCACTCGACACAAACTCGTGGGCAAATGTTTTAACTCAACTAAAGCAAAATAGATTTTCTTCTACAGGATTGTTAACATGTGGAATGATTTATCATATATTTTTTTTCAGTGACTAACATGACACGGGCATAACATACCCCAATCAAAGGGCATCTTGAGTGAAGGAAATAATGTGGGAGGGAAAGAGCAGAAATCAACTAAAGCTCCGCTGGTGTTTGTGGGCTGACTTTTAAATGTAGAAACGTTAAACATAGAAGGAAAGAGAGAAGAAAGAAAATCTCAAAATTTAACTGTTCGAGAGAAAGACTTTTCATAACGGTCAATCCTTGAGTCTCAGGTCTCCGCACATAAACTACCACACCATATGCTGCCTGCCGTGTGTTCCGCGTTTGAGCTTCGGGAGCGGGGACGCTTACAGACACCTCATGAGAGCAGTGGCCAGTATGATACTTGTAGAAAAGAGAGAGCAGCAACATCGCAGCGTACATTAAGGGATGGTTATAGAGCGGTGAAGTCAGGAGAATTGAGTCGATAGTCTTTTGATCCCACTCTTGTTGATGAAGGGTTGGAGGAAGAGCCACCCCAGATGTGTAAGCCGTACTCCTACCAGGGCTTATGAAATTCGTAGAGATAGAGATAAAATAACAGTTCAGAAGAAATATAATTGCAGCACCTACATACCCTCAGCTTTTGGAAGGCAGACCTTACGACGGTGATTATATGTGGTGTTCAGGATAGAATGGAGAATATGCATACGTCCATCATGTTTATACTATTACAGGGACGAATTGTGGTGTTTCGAAACTGTACAGGGGAAAAGTAATAACTCTTAGATTGAGACATTGGAAGAAATTGTGTTTCATCACTGTTAGATATAAGTAGGTTACTACTGTTTCCATTCTGAGATGCTGCACTGGTCCGAAATGGGGGAGGGTAAACGTATGTTCAGTACTAGAATGATAAAAGTGTATGAGGAGGTGGACGGGAGGGAAAGTGAGTAGAAGTATGCAAAGTGGAATCATCAGCATAGGTGCAAATAGGGTTAGAAGCAGAAGAGAGAAGAAAACAGGTGATAGGACAGAATCCTGAGGAGCGCTGCTGTACCATAAATACGTTTAAGAACAGGGTTGATGACCATTTCGCCTCAAATCCAGGACTGACATTATTTGCGCCTCCTTAGTTACATGAATTTATTTTACGTGTATTTCCCTCTGAAACGTTTGTGTGTCTTTCTGCTCTTAAGTCACTAATATTTGTGTTCCCGGAACAAATAGCTTCGTAAGGACCCAGTGGTCTGTTTCTCTTTTGAGGAAGTCTTGAGGGGATACTTAGCGTTGCCTGATCAGTGTGTGTGCAGTATGGAGGAAGTGTGGAGGGTTGCGTAGTGTTATGTGATCAGGGTGCAGTATGGAGACAGTGTGGAGGGTTACCTAGTGTTATGTGATCAGTGTGCAGCTTTGAGGCAGTGTGGAACAGGTACCTAGTGTTCCCTGGGATACAAAACCCGTTTGCGGTCCAACAGGAAGATTTGCCATGGTGTACAGTGTCAGGAGGGAACACTGCGAGCCTCCAACTACGCTGTTCGCCACCGTCTGATAGGTTGGAAGTACCACTCTCGTGTTTATCTTCAAGTGAGTGCTCTCGAGTATGTGTGATTACCCATGTGTAGTGTACGGGGAGGGAGTTTTACAGTCGTGGGGGACCCCATCTCTTGGACATTCTCCCCTGCCATAAAACATTTTAGACTTCTGTATGCTGTCCACACTAACCAAGTCTTCATTCATTGTATTACAGTCATCCACCACTTTTATACTAGTTAACTTTCTACGTGCTTTCTAACAAGTTTCGTTTTTAATTTCATGTTTTGGCCAGTGGTTTTTAGTTTGTTGTGAGTTCACTCTTCTCTCTTCTATGATAGGCAGATTAAGGCCCCTACCTTTTCTCAGTATCCCGGCTTTCTTAATGTTGGTATTATCTTTGTTTTTCTGTGCTGGACCGCTCTCTGTGCTTCTTTAGATGAAATGATCAGCTCATTGAAGCTCATTCCAATTGCAGCCTAATACAGGATGTTAATAGACAGTTTGTCGCCTTTATTTCTCTTCTAATTTGGGACTCTGGCGCCAGACTGGGGACGACGTCAACTCCTAAGCCCTGTACACACACACACACACACACACACACACACAAACACACACACACGCACACAATCCTGTAGCTTATTTTGTGCTAGTTATGTTCATATTAAGGCCATTGTGTGTGTGTGTGTGTGTGTGTGTGTGTGTGTGTGTGTGTGTGTGTGTGTGTGTGTGTGTTTATTTTTTATTTTATATCTTTTTGTGTGTTTCAGTTAGAGAAATTTTCACTCGTGTTGCCCCGTCTCGTAACCTTGTACAGAAAGTCCCTGCTGTAAGTTGTAAGTTTCGCATATACGTTGTCAGTCTGTAAGGCAAACTAAGTCGCTTTACGTCGAGTAGTTTCACGCTGACGTCGTTTTCCAACAGAAGCGGACGGGATTGACGTAACCTAAACCTGCACGCCGGCTGGCTGGGTAGCCCCCTCCTCCTCCCTCCCTACCAGCCTGTAAGCTCGGTGCTCCGACATACTGTGTCGGGTTATGTATCCTCGTAATCTTGTAACCACGAGCGGAACACCGAGTGCCCGTGGAAAGTTGTCGAGTGTAGCGTTGGCAAGAGGCGACGCAGTCGTGTTTACTCTCGACGAGAGAGTTGAGGTGACGAAGTGCATTGACGGGTCGTCGGTATTGCACGCCGTCCTGGCTTACCGGTGCCTTCGACCGCCGTGAGCACCATCATCAAAAACGCCGAGGTTACCTGTATATGGTGAAAGCGAAGCGTACGATGCAGTATTCGACGGTGAAGATCACCCGGCAGAGAAGCCATGCCTTGGAGACGATGGAGAGGATACTGGCTAATTGGCACCTCAACAAAGCTAACTGGAATAACTCACGATCTTTTCTGCCTTAGGTGGTGCTGGACACGTCAAGAACGTATCTAAAGCTAATTACAATAACCTGAGGGGAAAAATCCGCTTTAAAAGTCGTTTAGATATGTCGTGTTTTCGGGACCGTGTATTAAGGACCTCTTGTACATCTGTACCACGTCTTTAGTCCTGTGTGTCCACACACCCACACACAC
>JAUUDW010347975.1:0-13191 GCA_032361385.1 Panulirus guttatus
ATACACATGTACATATTCGTACTTGCTCGCCTCCATTTATTCCTGATGCCACCCTGCCCGGCAGGAAATAGCATCGCCACCCCCTGTGTCAGCGAGGTGGAACCAGGAAATGGCCGAAAAGACCACATTCGCTCACACTCAGTCTCTCACTGTCGTGTGTAATGCACCGAAACCACAACTCCCTATCCACATCCAGGCCTCACAGACCTTTCCATGGTTTATCCCAGACATTTCACATGCTCTGGTTCAGTCCATTGACAGCACGTCAACCTCAGTATACCACATCGTTCCATTTCACTCTATTCCGTGCATACCTTTCACCTTCCTGAATGTTCAGGCCCCGACCGCTCAAAATCCCTTTCACTCCATCCTTCCACCTCCAATTTGATCTCGTGCCTCTCCTTGTTCCCTCCACCTCTAAAGCATATATCCTCTTTGTCAACCTTTCCTCACTCATTCGTTCCATATGGACAAACCATTTCAACACACCCTCTTCTGCTCTCTCCACCACGCAGTGTAAAGTTTAATGGATGGCATCTATTTGTATTTGCCTTGTTGTTTCGGGTTTGCAGCCCCTGTTATAGCCTTTGAAATTATAGTTGAAAGCCCCTATTTTCAATCTGCCTTATACTATTACTGCGAGACAAGATTACCATTGCAGATTTAATGAAAATCTTTGTTCTTATTTTACTCCATTATATGAATTGCATTTAACAAATGTCAGTATCCCATAGGATGCCTAAACATGTTACTGGGATACTGGCACCAGACAACTGAATGCATCATTATAGAGTTGTCTGACTTGCATGTGTTTTTGAAACTGAAATATCTAATCTGCAGCCATTTCAAATCTTGCACATACTGTACTTAGAAATTATATATATATTTGAATGAATAAAAAACCTTAACCGAAATGTGCAAGTTACTTGGTTGCCTTTTATCCATAAAACCTTTTAACACTGTGTTTATCCAAAATCTTATTTTTGAATCTTTAAAATGATATACTAAAAGATGTATTTTTCTGAATGACAGGCGTACAACTTTGTGTGGTACCTTGGACTACCTACCACCTGAAATGGTTGAAGGAAAGGCTCACGATGAGAAGGTGGATCTTTGGTCACTAGGAGTCTTATGCTATGAGTTTATCTGTGGTAAACCCCCTTTTGAATCAGACTCAAACACAGACACATACAAACGCATCTGCAGTATAGATCTTCGATTTCCTTCACATGTCTCTGATAAAGCCAAAGATTTAATGGTCCGGGTAAGATTTTTAACAGTATTTCTTCATATTGTTTCCATACCACAGTAATTTCCTGCTTTAAGTATCTTTTGTCAGTTGCATATCTGCCTTTTTCCATACTGTCAGCAGTCATAAACTTGCAGTTTTTCTGTAAAAATATTTTTTGATAGTTAGTATTCTTATGGTGGTCCATTATTTGAAACATTTTAAACTGTATTTTCACTTTACCAAAATAGGAACAGATTTAGCAAAATGAGGGTTTTCCTCAAAAACACAGTTCTTGTTGCTTCATTGGTAAAGTGAGAAAGGCAAAAATGTTTAGAAAAAATTTGAATTTAATGGTAATGGTGAAAATGTTGTGCTTATCTGATCCAACCATTACACCAGGAATGGAAGAATGATAATACATATATATAATATATAATAACTTACATTTGAGAAAATATCCCTGGATAAAGAAAAAATAAAACTGGTGAACAGCTTGTAGAGTTATTATTGAAAAAGGATTGGTGATAGGGAATACCTGGTTTGAAAAAATTTGCATGCATTATGGGTGAATGGGACTGGGGTCCAACGGGCATTATTGCATACGTACTAATTAACAGATGTGTAAAGGAGAGACTGCTGGATGTGAATGTACTGAGAGGGGCAGTTGGTAGGATGTCCAGTCATTTCTAGGTGGAAGAAAGTATTAAAATTTGTTGTGGTTTGGGGAAAACAGGAACTGACGTGGGTGCAAAGAAATGAATGAAGAAAGAATAGGTGAAAAAATGCAGAAAATGAGAGTAAATGAAACTTAAGAGAATGGGCAAGGAATAACAAATTATTTAGGGAAATATAGCGGAAGAGTACTGGAGGAAAAGAAGTGGTGGAAGAATGCATGGAATAGTGTACACGAGGGAGGCATGTAAGGACAGGGATAACTGGCAACTCTTTTGCCTTGGCCACTACCTTGATCAAAGTTCCCAAAGGGAATGGGCATCAGAGATATAGGTAGATAGATAGGGAAGCATTGCTCACATATACACCTGTGTGTGTTATGCAATGTGGTAGGTGAGATATGGGCATTTGAAAGTGGGTAATGAGTGGTGGGATGAACTTGTTAGGTTAAAGAGAAGTGAGAAGTGGACAGGGTATAACTGCAGGGAAGGAAAGTGAGTATAGAAAGTGGTAGCAGGTCAAGAGAAAGGTACAGGGGCTGAAGAAGAGGGCAAGTGAGATATGGGATGAGTGAGTATTGGCATACTCTAAGGAGAATAAGAAAATGGGAGCATCGGATTGGGGAGCAGATAGGAAATTGGTGAAAGGCAAAGAATAGTTGGAGGAGGTGGCATGAGTTTTTTTGAGGAATGTGGGGTGTTTGGGAAAAGGAAGTATGCATAGCATACATATTTTCCTAATTATCTTTTTACTTCAGTATCCCTTATTTCTTACCTTTATGTAGAACGACAATATTTTTACAGCCTGACCAATGTAATTGTGCTACCCTTACCAGTCTCATTATTTCCCATATAAGTTTGCTAATCTTACCACTTTGATAATTCTTGACAGTTGCTGAGGCACAAGCCACGTGATCGTTTGAGCCTTGATGGTGTTTTGCAGCATCCCTGGATTGTAGAAATGACCAAAGACCTTTCCAGCCAAGCAGGTCACCATGCATAGTGATTACCAGCTTTATCTATGAGACAACATTTTATGAGAATTGTTATAAGTAACAACCAGATATTTGAAATACCATTTATTCACAAGTCAGGTCATAACAGTAAAATTATTTTCTCACTGATTTTGTATCTTTACCACTGAAATATAACATTTTTATTAAGAACATAATTTCACATCAGAGCATTTCAAAGCAAATAATTTTTTGTACACATTTTAAATTATGGCCTCACTTGTATGTGGAGGACAGCCCACACAGGAAAGGCAGGGTTTGCCATTGATAGGTCATCAAACTGTCTGATAAATCTTAAAAATCCTCTGACCTTTGTAATTCCTCTTATTGGATAACCACAGTGTTTGTCAGTGAATTAAGAATTAAGTTGCTCTAATAGTTTTTCACTGCTTTTACTAATATGCTTGAAGGGACATGGCAGAAAGAGTTGTGCATTCTTGTGTAGTTCTGGGAGTACATTCCTATTCTTTGTGCTCAGCCTAATTGTGCTGCATTCTGTCCTAGTCACTGTCATCTGAATATTTTGGCTTAGCTAACTCAACCTCACGTAAGTGGACACTGCTAGTTGGAAATCAAATTTATTGACACCTACATCCTTGTGTAAGGATTGCCTTACATGTGAAGATTGCAATAAGAATGCTTATTCGAACAACACTTACATGTACAAAGTAGGTTTGTAACTATCTTTTAATTTATGGTGTAATATAGTTGTAAAGATTATGCTTTATTTTTGTTTCTTTGTACAAAGGTATTGATTAACCTATTGTGATAGATTTTTTATTGGCCATTAAAGTACTGAGTATCTAATGGCCCCTAGATACAGTGAAGCATGTGTGATTAAATCGAAACCGAAATGGATTAATCTATTAGCTATGTATTTCTCCATAATTTTTTATCATGGTTGTTCAATCCAATTGCTGTAGTACATAGAGGTCTGGTTATTTATATGTTAAAGCCCAGCATATAACTAACCCTTCCAATCTTTGCTCTGGATGAAGCTTATCCTTCACATCATTGATATGGATAAAGCTTACCCTCCCCATCTCTGGCATGCTTTGCTGTGATGTTTGTAAATATGTAAGCCAGGACAAATGAAATGCTGTAATATGATTTGATACATTTAGTAGATTTAGGTGTAGTGGCTAATATTAGTGAAATTAATCATATAACAGCAGCTTTAATGGATATTGGAGTGGTTGTTACTTACAGTCTATACTATCAATATCTTAAGTTTATCCTTCCTTGTAAAAGATTAGATTCACAGATTGTGACTCTTGATTTTTGCTGTCCCCACTTTTTCATTTAAAAACATGATTTATTGGTACAGAATATTTCTTGCACTTTGAACAAGAAAATTGTGACCATGAAAATATGTGAATGGTAAATATGTTCATTTAACTAATATAACATACTAACACTAATTTTGTTGATCTTAATATGCCATTTGTTCATTATGTAATGCTGATGGATCTGTGTCTTCAGGTAGTAGAGGAAAAGATGTTTTGTATACATGCATGTACTGCTTTAACATTTTTACTTTTATTCCAGTTAACAGCATTCTTAACTTGGTTCATGAATGTTTAGGGTATTTTTTTATTTGCTGAGATACAGCTTATTTTAGATTATTATTAATGTACATTTACTTAGAAGTGCAGCAAGTCTGCCCTAAGAATTGGTGTCCCTAATGCCTTGCCAGCCTGTAGGGTTAGGGCTGAGGATCCCATATGCTAATCTTACTCCCCAAAAGGTACATTTATGCACTTGATCCATCCCATGTGAATGGGAAAGGATTTAAGGGGTCCTTACCACACGCTCACACACACACACACACACTCAATTTACCACATATTCTCAATTCTGTCAATTATCCCACTGCTACCTAGATAATTGACAGAATTGAGAATATGTGGCAAGACTAAAGGATTTATCCTTGTTCTAATATTCCTTAATGCTTTAAAACCACATGACATTCGGAACATTCAAATACCCAAGATATAAATGTATGACCATACCTTTCTTACAGGTACACTACACCCTGCCCCATGCTGAAATTTTAAGGGGTTTATTTACTTTTTTTAGTGATGTTAGCAACTGTTCCTTACTCAAAGAGGCCCCTGAGTTATGGAAAGACCTCCATAGTTTGAGTTACTGTGTGCCATAGACAAGTGTACAGATATGTAGTTGAAGGAAACCTTGAAACGAGCAGAGCATCAAATTTCAGCCTTTCGTTCTCAGTAGTAAGTATCTTCATCTTTTAAATCCCCAAAAGTATTATCTATAATCTATCATGATCACTACTTTCATTCCAGCACAACCCAAAGGGATGCTTAAGCAAAGTTACTTTAGGTTCAGCAATTAGGCTGACTCACTGCTTTTCGTTTTGACAGCTGCCCTGGCTGTCAGATGACATAGGGTGTTGCCAGTGGCAATAAGTCTGATGCCACCAACTTTCTTCATAAATGCAGAGAGGGGAGCATTAAAAAAAGGGGTCTTACAGACCAAGGAATATTATCAAAAATTTGGTAAATTTGGTCAGGAGCTTTTTGGCAGCCTTCCCTATGATGGAGTTAACCATTTCTTTGACGCGTTTGTCTTAAATGGGTCAAACCTCCTGCTGAACCACTTGGGAAGGACAGAGTAACATTATTGACCTCTAAATCATTATGAGTCAATAGTTGGTTGGGAGAGATATATGGAAGGGGGTCATTTCTACACCAGGGCTTGAGCTGTGGTATAATTTCTGGGTGCTAAAGCGCCCTCAGTGGTGACAATCCTCAATGGTGTTGCCACTGTCTTACTGCTTACTAGACCTCTGATGTTGTGGGCTTGAAGGAGTTGGAATCATGTCTTTGTTGAAAATTCCTACACTGGTAGAGGCTGCAAATTAGGTCATCAGCTCAAGGAAAGCCATTCAATGCTTTAAAGATGAATAAAGCAAGGGACCTGCCACCTCTGCCTAGGACAATGAGGCAAGTGTACCTGAAAAGGTTTTGCCACAGAGCTTTGTTGGTTTTGGTTCTGAATGGGTTGTAGAGCTTTCATTGACTTCTTCCTGGAAGCGTACTTGCAAGCAGTGAGTGACAGACTGCTTTCAGTAGGGACTGTAGATTATAAGAATGTATCAGTGTTTACAGTGTTTAAGGTCATATGATCTCTGTGTATGGAGAAAAGTAAAGACTGAACATATACCACATGCAATGAAGAGTTAAACAGATGATAGGGTCCATAGTTTTAAGAAATTATTGTTTAAGACTATATAGTCCCATCATTAGCTTATGCAATCAGATGTAATAAATTACCTGAACATGAGTACATATTTCCCTATAAGCATGAGTTTTTATATTTGTTAGTGGTCTTGATATGATAATCTTTGGGTTATTTTATAAAGCTCTCATGAAATGCCATATGTTCAACATATTCGTGTATAACCCATTTCTGTCTGTGAAGATACTTGTTAGTATATTTTCTTTACTACAATATTATATACTGTAATAGTAACTACATTTATGTTTGTCCCTAAATGTTAATGCTGAGGCCACTATGTGTTTCATTACATTACTGTGTATGACTGTGTGTAAATACATTAAACATTAAGTTAGGTATATTAAGATGCTTCGTTCATAATAGCGTCATTCAATATGCCCCTCATAACAGGTTGTTGAGCAATATGCATTTATGTGCTGACTGTTGGAAACATCTGTCAGTGTCATGCTTATACATTAAGTGAACTGTGCTAATTAATAAATTATTTTTATCTTAAAAAGTAAATTTGTTGTAGTTTTCTTTGGTGTTCCTGCATATTATACTTGACTGTTCCCATCTACATGGAGTGACTTTAGGGCAAAGACAAATTCATCAGTAGAGTCCTTTATTTTGTCTGGTGTGAAGTGAGCAGCTTTCCAAACTACTGTATCATATCTCTTCATAAATATTCTCTCTGTACATTAATATCACTGCTGAGACTTTTACCACCATATACCCTTACAACCTTGAATATAGTTAATTTCCACTGCTCATAAACATCAGCAATTTGCTGGGTATCATGAGAACTGAACATTATCCTTCAGCAGATCATTCACAGAATCTGTTAATCTCTTCACCGATCTACAACATTTACTACAAATCATGCTTTAAATCTAAACCATGTATTCTGAGGAGCAGATTCTGCATCCTGAAGCCCAACATATCACATAAATTCACAACTTTACCGTTGTGGTATAGTAATTGTACCTTTACCATGCTACCTTATTCCATGGCGGAACAGGAAATTGTTCCCCATTTCCAAAATATTTTTCAACCACCAACTGCATATGGGTTTCACGTTCATGTAAAAGTAAAACATTAAATGGTAAATAAAAAATCAATTTTTATCTATCTGTCTATATTTCTGATGCTTGTTCCCTCCAGGAACTCCCATCAAGTGGGTGGCCAAAGCAAAAGAGTCCACTTATCCCTATCCTTACATGCCTTCCTCGCATACATCATTCTACGCATTCTTCCTCAATTTCTCGCCCTCTAATACTCTTCTACTCTTATTTCCCCATGTCAAAGGCAGTCTTCCTCTCACACCAACCTCTTTAATTGTCCTGTCATACATGACTTGTATACTCCTCATCTTGCATTTTTTCCACAAGCTGAAACCACCTCAAAGTATTATGTTTCACCCACTCTACCACACCATAATTCCTTCCCTTAGCATTCCATGCCATACAACCAGTTTATATATGCCATATATAATATAAAAAGTATCACAACTATATACAAACTACATATCGTGTAAGTTTATCCAAAAACACATTTTGTTCTATGGCATTCACTCAGGGTGCATAAAGATGACAATTGTGGCACTAACATTCAACTTGAAGATTATACTTCTGCTTCTGTGTACACTTTAAAAAGGCTGCAGAATTTATTTCACATCCATATGGTCTTTATAATGGTTAATAAGTTTCATGATTCCTTTCCATTTTATTAACAAAATTAGCTTGCTCAATGTACAATAATGCAATACTATAGAAGCTAATCAAAAATATTCTGAAAGTACATACTTCATACTATATGTAGTACTATTGGCAATGCACTGATTGATCGCATCACAAAATTATAAAACAAACACAAATTCTAAAGATTACTATAACTTCACAAATGTCTGTTTGTACTCTGTTAGTTATATCTCACCAGTTGGATTTGGTCCTGAGAAAGAGGATGTTTGTCCAAGGACGTGAAACATGACTGCTTGAACATCCCTGAGTATACTTTGGTGAATGCCAGAACTATCGCCCAGCATGAGAAATGAACCTATCCCACACCGGTAAGTCAGTGTATCACCTGTAAAAATTAAGGTAAAAGTACCATCCCTTGCTGGTAAGAGGCCTGTCAGTGAGGACGGAGTACCCAGACTTGGACACCCATAGGTAGACTTGACCCAGTTTACTGACTGAGCTGGCTAGGCCTGGTACAGTTGTGCATCATCCTTCACACTAACTGACCACAAAAAAAATCCAGATGAGAATCAAACTTAGACCAACAGGCCTGAAGAGTATGGGGGTGTGTGTGTTATTTATAAACCATGAAAATGTCCAAGCTGATAGTTTTCCTAACATGGTTAGAGTTAAGAAACACTCAACTTACTTCCCATAGATCATGTTAAAGACAGTCAGCTGAGCATTCTCATCCATATCTCTCTGGATCTTACTAAATACTTTCTTTGCTAACTGTTGGTGTTTTAGCTTTCTTGAAATAATTAATTCTCCATACAAGTAAACACCCATAGACTGGTCATTTACTAGAAACCTTTCAACTTCAGATAAATCATCGTAATTATTCTTTATGACTAGTTCACACCATCTGTGTCGGACATCTCCACACTGATTTTTCATACAGTAATATTCATATATCTGACTTAGAGTATTTTTACTTAACTTTGGTAACTGCAGTAAGTATTCAAGGAGTAGCACCAACTGGTCAGGAAAAAGAAATGCATTAAGTTCTACCTTAGCCTTCTTTGCAGCCTGGCCTGACTTTTTCTTAGATTTGTTGATCTGTTCCCAAAAGTGGTAGTGTTGTCTCACTCCTGAAACCAAATCACTGGAAATATTCTCATACATTTCTTTTATTTCATCATTTAATCCTGGCTGGTGAAGCCAAACTCTGTACAGTTTTTCTTGGGTAAAATCTTTGTCTAAGACATGAGGAAATGTATTAGTGAAATGATCTAATACATGCTTTGACAAAATAAGCTGCCCATGGTATATTGATACAAATTCTTTTATCATGGCATTAAACTCAGTGCTTCCTACCAATTTACTTAAAAACTTGAGGAGAAAGTAACCTTTAAGGTAGTGTACTTGCAAAAATGCCTTTTCTACATTCAATCCATTCTTAACATAATTCACACCATCTGCATCTACAAGATCTCTTCCTTGCATGGGTCTAAGAGTCTGAAGCTCTTCAGCAGAATTTTCCAATTCACTTGCAAGGGTTCTGTACCGTATGTGGGCTCTAAGACTTGATAAGTTGCTTAGGATTTCCTTGTTAATTTTCTTACAGGAGGTTATCACAAAATCAATTTCTTCCTCTAAAATCTGACTATTATACGTCTCATCCCAAACCAAATTCTTGTGAAGAAATTTTCCCACTTGAGAAGGTCCCTCTTTCAGCAATTTCACAACTCCATCTTCAGCATGCTCAGGTTGTTTACTGCACATGAAGCATTCTTTATCTCTTGCATTTCCATAAATGTCATGTAAACCAGATGTTTTACTGTCAAACCTTGTATTCACATATTTAAACCTCTGGCTGCCTTGTCCATGATTCAGCTCTCCACATCCCCGAGTATCCACAAGTCCATTATCCACTATACCATTGAGGGGACTTTTGCCACACTTTGAATTAACCCTCAGTTTATCTTTACATCCACTTTTATCATCAGCTCTTTCCCATTCCTGATGAGAGCTCCCATCTGAAGTGTGCACTAAGAGAGTGTATTTATCCTTCTGATATGCTAAGGCAGCTTCTTCATAGATCGAGTCCTCCATGTATGTAGCAAATCCTTCGCTTAACCATTCCTCTGTCCAGTCTTGGGCACCAATGACAATGCCAAACCAGGCATGGCTGTCATAAATTTTGTTTTATTAATATGAATAATAATAAAAGTTGAATAAAATAACAGCCACATTTGGGTCAATAAATAACTTCAAAATAATTGTAACCTTTACCTGCAAATGAAATAATAAACTAAACAAGATATGAAGTCATAATCTTTCAATATTATGTAAAATTATACTGATAATATATTAACGGACAGAAACTGTAATTCAAGAAGAATGTAAGTGTGCATAACTTCGTAAAGAACTTTGCCTTTTCAGTAGAAGTATTAGCAGTGTTTTCTACACTACTACTAATACTTAAAAAATATAATAGAGTAAAATACAAAAACTGCTTAATTCTACCATGTTTTCATTAATCCACTCTCTCAACCAATTGGTTGCCTTTTTATATGACTAAACTCTTAAACTCCTTGTATAACTCATTACTTAACTTCATGATCCTTATACATTTCTCATTTCCAAGGCCTGCTCATATAACTCTTTTGCCAAATTTTCTCTTTAATACTAAGGCCACAGCAAATTTCCTGGTCCACAACACCTTAAATTTAAGCATCCTGTCTATACAGCCTGATAATACTTAACAGATGAGATATATATGGTGAATGATGATATAATGTACAACACTAAAACAATCAGGGATATAATTGCATCTAATCTTATTATTTAGACTCTTAAGCATTAATTTAGGTGATACATGGATTCTGTAGATTAACTTCATTAAAGTTCAATGTAGCTGCTGGTTAGGTGGTGACACTTCTAAGGATATAATTGAAAATACTTTTAATGTTACTTTATGGTGATACAGGAGGCAGTATTGCACTGGAAACTATTCAAACCAAACTTAACCCCTATTAACATTTTCCCATCTAATGCACTCTAAAACTTGTTATGAAAAAGTAGTATACAACAGGATTAAGCTCTCAACCTTCAACTTCTACCTAAGATGTCCGAAGCATACTAAAAAGCTCCTTATTAGTAATATACAAGAAAACTTGAGTATTTTTCAGAGAAAATCATTGGCTGCTTGTAATTCTTTTCCGAGCAACAAGCGGTGATTTTATGTAGCCAACTTCAGGAAGGATACCAGTAGCACACCAGAAGTAGGGAGTAGAAGAGCTGAAAGTGCATAGAGAAACTTGATGCTGGAGACAATTTAGAGTGTAAACCACGGAAGCCTGGATAATGTAGAAACTGCATAACTTTATGCATCAATGTGAAGATAAACAGTATGACTTGTAATAGAAGAAAGTAAGATCTTAAAGGAGATGATGAATAAAGATGTCAGTAAGGTATTTGGTGTGAGAAATTCAATAAAGATGTGTTGACTAATCCTACAATGATGACAAGGCTATGTAACATAAAGATGCAGATCCAATGACAGAGAGATATTAAGGGCTGGAAAAGTTTTGGATATCAGTACAAGGGTGATATGAATAAAACCACAAAAGGATGCTGGAAAGTGTGCATTCACAATGAAAAACAATGAAACACTAATTTTGAGGAAGAGTCTGATCATGCGCTCACACTATCCATAAAAATACACACAAATACTTTCAACATTATGTATTAAGAAAACTAGGTGTTCAGAGCAAAAGAAGTTCTAGTTTTAGATAAATAACTGAAATATTTAATATTTTCATCAATAAAATCATTAACAGCATACTTTTACCATCTATTTGATGGCTATACTGTAAAACAAATAACTGCAACTCACCTTATTTCATGTGCTAAGCGGATATATGTAGCTGGGTCATCTAAAACAATTGATGGGGACAGGAAGATCAGATTGGGAGATGCCAAGCCCAAGCTTCCAAAACATGGTGGAAGAATGACTACCTCCAGTCTACGACATGGATATATACCAAGAAGGTGAATGGCAGCTTCTAAGGCATATGGAAGGAAAGAACTCAAAGGCTTTATTGATGCTCCACATGAAGGTGGGTAGACTAATGTTATTGGTGTCTCATAATTCCAAAGTTCAGGTTTCATGTGACATGGGTACTCATAGTGACAACAGGTATAATTTGTTTTTAAGGCCTTTATTTGCCCTCCTTTTTCTCTTCTGTCTGATAAATCTTTTGAGTTTACTGAGGGCAAAACTTTAATTTTCCATTTCCCAATAGCAATAGCTATGGTTGCAATGGGAAGAACCATTGTAGTGTAATAATAATGGCAAAACTTTGAAACTCCCTTGTCAGTATTGTTTCCACTACATAAAGTACCTTCTCCCTTATCTATAAAGCAAAAGTCTTTATCCATATGCTTTTGGGTTGCAGTATCATTCATAATATCCTCTAGAGAACTAACACATGTTACTGGTCTACTGTCTCCTGTCATTGAGACAGTGTATTCTTTGCAGACTGTAATCCATGCTTGCCAAGTAGCCATAGCTGTTGGGGGATCTTGACAAGGAAGAAGTGAACGGTTGTTTATTACTGCTGCTGGAGTAAATACACAGGGATTGCCATCTACATCGTTTCTCCAAAGAAGAGATTTTCCTTGTGGGGTTGTTTCATACGTAATACAAACAACTTGAGGGAATTCTCGAAGATTCTTTATGCCTTCCTTCCAGATTCTGATGCACCATGAGCTTACCGTATATTGCAAGGGTACCTGATTTCTACTACACCAGAAATCATTGGCAGTTCTACATACTCTGGGACAATATGGGTGTAAATATTGTTGTAAGTCAATCCCCTCACATGTAACTTCAGTTACACTACTCACTTTGATGTCACAACAATCCAGAATAACCTCAAAATCTTTATCCATCACTTCTTTCTTTTTAAAAACAGGTTCATTTATGGAACATTGACCATCCGTGTCCTTAACATGTGCAGTAGTCTTCCTACAGTCATATGCACCATTGTGTGAACACAAACAATCTCTTGTACAACACTTGCCTCTTTTCTCACAAGATGTAGTTGGCTCAAAAAATATAATAACCTTCCCTTGAATTACTCTAGTATGAAAATTGGGTTCTAGCTGAATGAGGTAGTGTCTGGCTCGAATGTCACTGATATTTGACAAGAGAGGCAGGTCCTGGTCACTCATACTGAACTAAAATAGATTTATATGTGAACCACAGTATACTTTACCAACTACTTGTACTGTTATCATGGATTTCCTCCAGATTCCATATATATTTACTGATACCTCAGGGTAAT
>JAUUDW010348085.1:0-13191 GCA_032361385.1 Panulirus guttatus
CATGCCCTGGTTCAGTCCATTGACAGCACGTCGACCCCGGTATACCACATCGTTCCATTTCACTCTATTCCGTTCACGCCTTTCACCCTCCTGCATGTTCAGGCCCCGACCGCTCAAAATCCCTTTCACTCCATCCTTCCATATATATATATATATATCACATAGTGCCCTCCTACAACAGGATTCAAACATCTACCACTTGTAGAAGAGGCGGGTAACCTATCATCAACTATGCTTTAGGGCTTATAATATAAAACTGACTATTCAGTGACCAGGCTTCATACCCTAGTGTTATTAGTCTATCCAGCTTGTCATCCATGTGGTAGAGGCTTTCATCCTTCTGTTCGGGGACACTGTGTGTTATATAAAAGTGAGGGCTCATTGCACTATTTTCGGGGTTTGAACATGTTGATGGGCGGAAGGTGTGCACGGTACAAAGTGAACTGGAATGATGTGGTATACTGGAGTCAACATACTGTCAATGGACTGAACCAGGGTATGAGAAGCATCCAGGGTAAACCATGGATAAGTCTGTAGGGCCTGGATGTGGATAGGGAGCTGTGGTTTCGGTGCATTACACATGACAACTAGAGAATGGATGTGAGCTGATGTGGCCTTTCTTCATGTGTTCCCAGTGCTACCTTGCTAATGCAGGAAACGGTGATCAAGTATGAAAGAAATATATATACGTATATCTCTTTTTTTCACACTTGATCACTGTTTCCCACATTAGTGAGGCAGTGCTAGAAACAGAGGTAAAAGGCCACATTTGCTCACATCCATTCTCTATCTGCTATGTGTTATGTACCAAAACTGCAGCCCCCTATCCACAACCAGGTCCTACAGACCTCTTCAAGGTTTTCCCCAGTTGCTTCACATGCCCTGGGTCAATTCTTTGCCAGCAAGTCGACCCCTGTATACCATATTACTCCAATTCACTCCATCGCAGCACACCCTTCACCCTCCTGCATGTTCAGGCCTAAATCACTCAAAATCTTTATCATTCAATCTTTTCATCTCCAATTTGGTCTCCTCCTCCTTGTCCCTTCAACTTTTGAAAAATTCATCCAAACTATTCCAGCAAACCCTCTTCATCTCTCTCAACTACACCCTCTTTATTACCACAATTCTCTTTTTTTTTCTTTTATCACTTGATCAAACCACCTCACATCATGCATTGTTCTCAAACATTTCATTTCCAACACACTGACCCTCCTCCATACATCCTCATCTAGAGCCCATGCCTCACATCCATACAGCACTGGTGGGACTACTATACCTTCAAACATATCCACTTTCACTCTCCTAGATAACAAACTCTTTTCACACATTCTTCAGTGGTAGGAGATCCTTTGCCCCTCATCCATCCTATGACACTTCCACTTCCATGGTTCCATCTGTTGCCATACTCACTTCCAAGTGTTGCCAACACTTCACTTCCTCCAAAGTTACCCCATTCAAATTCATAACCCAAAAAAACTGTCCCTTTACCCTTCTAAACCCAATAACCTTTCTTTTATTCATATTTGCTCTCAACTTCCTCCTTTCATACACTCTTATAAACTCAGTCACATACTTCTGCAGTTTCTCACTCAAATCTGCCACCAGTGCTGTGTCATCAGTAAACAACTGACCGACTTCAAAGTCTCTCTCATCCCCTAGAGACTGCATACTCACCCCTGTCTCCAAGTCTCTTGCATTTACCTCCCTTATGAACCCATCCAAAAACAAATTTAACAGCCATGGGGAAATTACACACCCCTGCTGCAGACCAACCTCCAATTACTATCCTCCAAGGCAGCAGAGTAAAGAGAAAGAGAGAGAGAGAGAGAGAGAGAGAGAGAGAGAGAGGATGTGGAAACACCAAGCTGCCATTAGTTACTTCCTTTCTCACTACTCCACTGAATACTGCACCCAGGATTTTTAAATACCCCAGACCGTATATGGCACGCTCACAGTCAACTGCTGGATGCATCCGATGCCATACACTGCACATCAGCAAGCAACAGTAAACAATGCACCAACTGAAGTGTGCGTGAGGTAGAAAGAAAAGACAGCAACCTGGTTAGGCAGGGGAACTTGACAGCCACTGTAGTGCTGACTCATGTGTATGTGTGTGGGATTACTATTTGCAGTGTTACTGAGCTCCACCTGCTCAAGGTTACACCGCAAGTCTACATTTCCCTGCTCCTGAAAGTAGTGCAGCCCTGGGCTCCAGGATCCTTTATAAAGAGACCCTTGGTAACCACCAGGACTCTTTCACAGAAATAGGTCCAGGGGAAATTATAAATAAATTAATTACTGTTTGTTTGTTCCAGGGGAGTTGTAAATCATGTTGCTCTATGTGTGTGAGTGTGTGTGTGTGTAATTACCTATCTGTGCTGTACTCTAGAGGGAGAAAGTTTTACAAGCGAGGCCCCCATCTCTTGAGCATTCTCAATCATATAACTTCTTAATTTTCTAAATACTGTCTCCATTGACTCTTTCTTACCACATCAATCCATTCATGTCACTCTTCCATTATACAGTACTTCCTTATCTTTGTTATTAAGTTTCTTACTTAATTCCATGTTATTTCTTCTGGTTCTCCTCTCCCTACATCTTTTAAACACTGTTTACCGTCTACATCTTCTATCTGGTTTAAAAACTTAGAGACTGTGATCAGGTCAGCCCTAACTCTTCTCTCTTTCATGGTGGGCAAAATTAGGATATCCAGCATTTCCCTGTAGCTCAACTATCTCAATTCTGGTGCCATCTTTGTTAACTTCTTCTGAAACTTTGGCCTTAAGCAGGATATGATCAGTTTGCTAAATATTTCTTTACCCATATACTTGAAAGCCATTCTGATATTTGCCAGAAGATAATATGTCTCCTTTACTATTTTCCTAATGTGGGAATCTGGCAACAATGTCAACTCCATGGTCCCTCTCACACACAGAATCCTGAAGCTAATTTCCTCTTTGATAATAATTGTACTGAGGCCTTTTGCCTTGTCCCATCCTCATTACTTTACAATTACTCGGATTGAATATCATCAACCATGTATCAGACCAACTTTGAAGTCTGTGTAGGTCTCCTCCTTAATACATGCAATCCAGTTGTTCATTCTCCCCAAGGGGTTGGTTGATAAACTGGGTGCCTGGCTTAGACTAGGGTATATTATTTTATTTTCAGACATGTCAACTATTTCCTGAACAAGCAAGGTAGTGTCCAGATGACTGAGCCTTAGAATATAAAGGATACTCATCTGGCTCTTTCCTCTGTTCCTTCTTTTGGAAAGTATTACATGATGGGAAGATTTCCAGCCCCTCATGGGACCATGGGGTATAATGATATACAGCATCAATGAAATGGCCTTGATACAGGCTTTCAATTGCTCACATTGTCTCAGAAAAAAATGAGGAACTTTAGAGGGAGAGATGGGCAGAAACTGGGTCTTGGAGGCATTAAATTTATCCCGGTTACATCTTCCTATGAGATCTCTGTCCATATGTGAGTTTATGGAAGAGGATGTGTCAAAATGAAATGCAGATCAAGTGAGAGTGGAACACATTAAAAAACTGAAGGAGTGTATAGATAAGTTGTCAAAATATGGATTTATTTAGTTATCTGTTGAAGAGAGGAAATTTATGATAAAAAGTGGAGTAAAACACACAATACAGTTTTAAGACCAAACTGCTAGTGAATATGAACAAAAGCATATATTCACTTATCAGTTCACACATGTTGATACACCTGAATTAGGTAGAAGTAGTAGGTTGGAACATTAGGTACACATATTTCTTAGTAGTAGTCACTAGGAACTTTAAGTAAGAGCCTCTGAAGACACTGCACTAGAGTTGCCCTCTGCCTGTTAAAGGTGAGGCACTACATGCTAAGAAGTGGCACTGGAGTTCACCAAGTATGGAGACTTGCCGTGGCCACACCCCCAGAGGGAGTTCCTAAAGGGAAAGGGCATCAGAGATACAGATAGATAGATAGTTTCCAGAGGCCACAATTAGCTGCAAAAGAGGCCAGTCAAGAAGGATGTAGACATGCTGGTTTAGTGTAAGAGTGGTTTGAGCAAGGAGACAGTAAATGCCAGAAGGTTACAAAGATTTAAAAGTCTTCTTGATGGTACAGAGTAAACAAAAGACAGATTGCCAAAAGTGTAAACGTTTCTCCTCATAATGTATAAATTGGCTATCATAAACAGGTTATCATACGCGAAAGACAATTTCAAAAATACAAAAACGGACACAAAAAAAATTTCCAATACAGTAGTACATTCATATAGTGTTTTATTATCAAATACAATAAAAAAATTCATACGATGCAACCTACAAGTAACAATTTAACCTTAACAACAATTGTCGTTTTCAATCATGTCTGGTGTGTAACCTATTTGTTTTTAATAATAATAATACTAATAATAATAATAATAATAATAATAATAATAAAATGTAACAATATCACACCAAACTATTCATAGCAAAGACTTTAATGAACATACCATTTTCCAACCACACAAGACTAAATGTTCAAATTCTATACTTACAATATATTGTATAACATATTCAATACAGAGTTATGATAGCATCCATTGCACTTCAAGTAGAGAAGTTAAGACTGAGCTTTAATTATTCCACAAATCAGCTTAGTTATTTTCAGGCAAAAAAGGAAACAAAGGATGTAGCCACACCTATCAAACTGGATGCAGATGTAAAATGTGTATATGGGGCTATGGCAGACCACAATTTGTATCTGAAGGTAGTTTCTTTAAAGAATGAATGTAGGAAAATAAGACTGTCGTATGGGTAAGCATGAACATAACCTTACAGTTTGTTAAGAGATGAAGGTGGAAAGCCATGGACCCTGTAACTGATGAAGCATGAGTGATGCAGACTTCAAGGCTTAAGTTAGTACAGTGAAAGTCCAATATCAATAGGATAAGGATGACACACAGTAACTTCATCAAAGCCTTAGTAAGTCCAGAGGTGAGCTATCCAGAAAGGGCATCATGTGCCATTCAAGAATTACACTTACTGAGAATCTAGAATTGTGCATACACTTTATGATAGACACTGCTTTTTATTCATATGTGATTACTGTTTGTGATTACTATTTGAGTGTTAAGAGGAGAGAGTTTTCCTATGTGTTTTCTTGTCTCTCAACCTTGTATATGTATCATGTCTTTACTGTAATATGTATACACACACACACACACATACACACACATGCACACACTCACACACACACACACTCATAAACCCCAGCCCATGCCAGGCACCTATTTATCAACTTGCCCAAGGCGAAGACTAATAACTGGGTTGATTGAGAACTAAATGTAATGCCCAGGATTCAAACCTAGGCAGGGTCACGTATGAATCCTGGAGAGCAATGCTAACTACAGCACAAAAGCCCATGTGTATGCAAATATCTCTTCATACATATAAATGCAAGGCAAGTTTTTATATAATTTCACATGTACACACAGTATTCGTTAAAACATGTATTTGTTGTAGAAAAAACACACATAATTGTAAGTTTATTTGTAATTCTGAGTATATGCTGAGGAAATAATTTTCTGAGGGCCTTTTTCAACTAAAAGATACTTTAAACAAATGGTCTAATAAACCAAATGGTCCTACTCCAGATGCATTTTCAGTGTTATCCTGTCATGACCTCTTATAATAATACTTTCAAATGTTAAAACATTCTGATCATGTACAAAGTAAACAATAATGGTTAACAAGTTAATCCCCATACATTAGGAATACACATCAATGACATGGATGGCACAAATAAGTAATTTCCTTGGTGAGAATCTATATTTTCCTGGGCTGCCAAACATTTACTCCTTCCCAAATCAGTAGAAAGCATGTGTGTATGTGTTTTCACTGATGAGAAAACTAGTGATATGATGGCAACAAAAAAAAAAAATTAATATTTCATTATTCTGGCACATGTCTGCTTTTCCTGACTAACTGACCTACACTAGAGAAACTAAAAAGAAAATATGTTAAAGGAAAAACTGTGGCCTGAAGGATCACAGTGAGCAAGACATGCTGCTTACTCAGGCACTACACCACTCACGTTCTCCAATTCACCATCCCCTGGGGTATGAAGTGTTTCTACAGAGATGAAAAATGCATCCTTCATATAGCCTGGATTCTGAAAAGCAACTATTAGTTTTAGAGAACTGTTCATATTATCTAGAGTATAATATATGAAGTACTTAATGAACATTTTATTTGGCTTTTCAATATCTTATATGGGTTGATTAAACAATTTTTGTGTAGACTGAAAAAAAAGTAACATGCTGACAGTATTACTTGGTGCTGTATGGTGTGCTAGGACTACAGATTCTAAACACTGGATATGTAAAATTATTTTTCTTGTGAGCAGTACATACAAGATCTTCCCTCACATGTTTTGTGCCATCTCAGCTCCACTTCTTATATAACCTAAGATCTAATAAGAACATTCAGTAATGAAAAGACTCTTGGAAAAAATAGTAATTTGCTTTGTAGTAATTCATTGTACCTCATTTTTCTCAAGAATACCTGTGGCTGAAATTAATTACTAATTCTTGTGAATCCAGCACTATATGAACAGGGAAACTCATTTTTCCGGTTTGGTGGGAATTCAATTCAATAATAAACATCTTTCACAAGGCCCCTGATCAATATTAATTGAGGACTGCCTTTACTAAGCAGTCCACAAAATCCTCCAGAACATTTACATACAATCTACAGATATCTTGATGCTATTTGGCATCAAACTAGCACTCATAGCAGTGATTAAACATTATTTCAGTTTAGTTTTCATCTATTTACATGTGCACCATAATCAAACAAGATAGGTGACTTTCATTGAACAAGAAATGCACTCAAGTTTGTCAAATTAAACTCATATAGTTTCACATATGCAACTATCAAGGTCAGCACATGGAAATCCAGCCAAGATAAGTTCTAGGTTATGTAAAGACAAGAGAATGCATTCTTTTTGGATGAAGCCAGACAAAATATGAAACCTATGTCCTTGTCTGAACCCTCTGTAATTCTGGTACCAATACAAATTATTCTTGTTAGGCCTCTTCTTGGATGCAACATATATCCCGGAAGTTTGTTTCATACACACTAGATAATGACAGTGCTATGGCTTTAACAGCAATGGTAGTATACAAATCTGGATGATGCTATTTTCCAGATCCAACTTCCTATATAAAAGGCAAGAGGTTTTCATACTGTACTAGGATTATCATTAGCCTCTTACTAAGCTAAAATAATGATTATTCCACATAAAGCTGAATAAGGAAGCATCTACAGATGAAAGGCTGGCATCTATGATATCCATTACACTTGCATGTTCCATTAACACGAAAGACAAACAAGTAATACTGCCAACCAAGAACTGCTTTCACATAAATACATCCTAACTGTTTTCCAGCTGGTGGACTTGATTTTTAGGAATGGAAATTCCTGGTTCATCTAACTGTTCATTCTATTTCATATTCCTTATATGTGAATAATTCAAACCAAGGAAAACTGGATGAAGAAGCTCATACTCCAGAGAAAGTAAAGTATTTTTTTTCACTTCTCAACTTCTACTAGTCATACCAAATAAACTAAGAAGTGGTCAAAAATTTTCTCGGTGTACATTTTCGTAACTGATCAAGCCAAGCCCATTCAAAACTAATGAAACGTGCATCTTGAAACATATCATACGGATGTTTTACTGGCAGTGAGTGGAAAGCAATCAGAACTGTCATGATAAATTCAAGCATTTCTTGCTGAATAGATTAAACAAAATTTGCCATCTATTTAGTTATACAACACTGATCAAGAGCCAAGAAAGCAAACTATAAATTCTGTGTGCCCTTAAGGAATATGAGCACAATGATCTGGGTAATAGAATTAATCTCGGATCTCACAATTATGGAAAAAATGAAGTACACCATTCTTCACACTTTATAACCTATACTCACGCATCCCCCATCCCCAAACAAACATAATGCTGACTTAGAACACACACAGAGGAATGACTTAAAAAGAATGAAACTGTTCTCCTAACCCAGTCTTAAATTCTACAAGCATAAAATTGCCCTCCTAACCTAGTCTTAAATTTGATCTCACTAGACATAAATCCATATGAAAATACACTCCCAAGAGACATTTTCGCCTCCATGTTTTCTGGACAACGATCATCTTTACAATCTTACAAAGGCAGATTCAATGTGTCACACAAGCTGTCATGCCCTAGATGTAAATTCCATTCAGAAGAAACTGAACACCTACACCTTAACTGTCCTGAACTCATCTCACCCAGACTGACACTCATTATCACCACACTTCTTGACCTGTGGTCCTCCCTGGTGGAAATGGTCAGCTTCCTGAGTGCTGTGGGAACCCCAAAGCAGTGGTTCCTTGGTCAGTAAAGTAATTAAGTACACTAATGAGTTCACCAAGTCTTCCCGTGTTGTCCACATATATACTGTATACATCTAAAGGAAAAAGGAAAAGCTTGCACACGAATAACCTCAAATTTCCTACCCAAGTTTGAATAGACTGATGCTTTCTACAAGCATGAGTAGACACCATATCATCCACAACTGAGTAAAAAATCTCTCAGTTGCCCACAGAAGACCATGGAGGGGGACGGTCTTATGTGCTCTCCCTCCCACATCGGAATAAGAGGGTGCTCTCTAGAAGAATATACACATGCCAGATATCACATGCAACTCTAATCATCCAATGGAAAAATCCTGAAGCCTCTGTTACCTATAGACTATCACACCAGAAAAAGGTCTTACATTCTTAAGTGAGAAAAAATGCATGGGCCAATGGATATGCACTTGGTTAGATGCCTAAAAGGTGCTAAGATTTACAAGTCTGTATCTGGTTTAAATGGTTCCAGTTGTTTAAATAGCTCATGTCACTCTTTTTATTGCTTCAAATTTCGTTAATTTCATCCTAATAAGGCACCAATTTTCCACTGGTTTGCACTGAAAGGGTTAATTTGTAAGAATTTGTATGCCATGATATTTGTCACTGCCTAATAAATGCATGCTATATATCTGAACTTCCCATTATTCAACACTCAAATTATAATACTTACAAAAAAGCTATTTCTACTTGTTCAACGTGCAAATCTATGCAATTACATGACCCAAAATCTAATATGTTTATCATCCCTCCAAGAAGAGTACCTATGCTACTTAAGGAAGTTCTTTTATTCATTGCTCCTGAGATATGATAAGAACCCTTCACAGAGAGACAGATGGACAAAGACAAATGTAGGAATAATGACATAATATCCCACATACCATGTGCATAATGGTGGGCCACAACAGCTACGAGTTTTCATAAGGAAAGCACTAAGAAGGGTCTTTTACTGTTAATGTATAACAAGAACCAAAGCTGGGCAGTGAGTCCTGATTCGTCACAATAAAGAGGCCAAAAGTCTAAAAAGCTGCTTAACCCCTTAACTCCTCACCTGTTTCCTTTCTAATCCAGTGAATCTCAGTCTTTGCAAATGCTTACAAAATGCATTTATTACACTGTTGAAGACATTTATACAACAATGAAAAAAATATCACTTTAGAAGTATATTTCATCCACTACTTTCACTCTAATAATGGGTAGAAGTTTTGTAGATTTTTCAGCAAAACATGCTAAAAACTGTAGGAGTAAGGCCCCAGTGTCAAGTGAGTTGCCACTACATTTGCTTTATCAAATATCTTACTGACACCAAAAAAGTAAATAAAAATCATTCTTGTTTTATGTAATAAATCTTTTCTTGTTATAATCAATGTGATTCATTGGCAATTTCTTCATTACAGCAAAATTATAAAAGCTCCTAAAATTACTAATGCACTGGCAACATCTGCCAGATCCTCAAAATCTAGCTCAAGACCACTCAGCATCCTTCCTAGACTACTCATGAGAATGTGAGGACAAATCACCATGCAATGCCACTATGGCAACTGTCCAAGCTTCGTGGGAAGCCTTAGAATTGAGAAGCAAAATATATGTCAATTTACATCTACTAAAGTTCTTCTGTTTGCATAAATATCAGTCTACAGGAGTTTGGGAGTTAATATGGCCATTCTAATAAATATAAAATAAACAAATCAAGAATGAAAATTATTGACATCTGGAAGAAAACTGCCCAGCCATTCTGTCATGGCTGGTGTTCAAGACTTAAGAGTTGGAAAGGTATACTGGATCTATGTATCAAGTGTAATAAAAAATCACTCTCCAATGGATGATATGGATTACAGGAAGGTAATCTGAAAGATTTTTATGTACCATACATATAAATAATTCTTAATAACGAGGTACTGAAAATTTTAATTTCTCTCATGTTACGCTTAACAAAACCACAGAGAAATGAGAAACCACTTACCGAGATAATGGTTCTGCAATATGGATATGCATTCCAAGCTTCTTCATGAACCTCTAGGGATCCTTCTGGTGCTAGAAGTCGAATAAATGCTGGTACTTTGCTGAGGAAGGAAAAATGGGACATAAAAAAAAGTGATGCACAGAAACAGTGCATTACAAATGACAGCTAGGGAATGGATCTGAGCCTCCCCTTTGTCTGTTCCTGGCGCTACCTCACTAGCAAGGGAAACAGCAAACTGGAAAAAGGCAAGGGAATTTAAGTATTTACAAGCTATCTTGGGTAAGTTTGGTGATATGGTTGGTGAGGTAAGGGAAAAAGCAGTACATGATAGAAGAGTACCTTAACAGAATAATGTAGAGTAGAGGTGTAAGTATGGAAGTGAAGAAATGACTAAGGGAAAGAGTATTCCTCCGGACCATGACCTATGCAACTGAAACATGGATGTGGAATTAGTCAAAGTGGTCAAGAATCCTGGCTGTGGAAATGAGCTATCTGAAAGGAGCATGTGGTATGACTTGATGGAATGAACAAAGAAATGAAGGAATGTCTGAGAGATGTGGTATGTCAGAAATGCATAGGGAATGAATTGTCGAATGGTAGAGTGAAGTGGGTTGAATGTAAACATTTGAGGTGGTAAGGGCATGTGGAAAGAATGCAAGACAGGGGTTTACAAGGAGAGTGTATGACAGCGCAATTAAAGGGGTTGGTGTGAGAGGAAGACCACCTGTGACATGGGGAAACAGAGTCGAAGGGTGCTGGAAGGAGAAAAATGGTAGAAGAATGAGTGGAATCATGCATGCGAGGGAGGAATGTAAAGACAGGGATAAGTGGAGACTATTCTGCCCTGGCCATTCCCCCAATGGGAGTTAATGGAGGGAACGGGCATCAAAGATACAAATAGGCAGAGATAGTAGGAAAAAAGTGTAGGTGTCAGAGATAAAGAATTGGAAAAATTGATGTAAATCATCATTTAGAGACTCAACACATACAACCCTGTGCATGAATGATAATACATATGTAAAGACATTCTCTGAAAAGAATAAAAGGAGCTTTGAGAAAGGCATCCAGAAAGAATGAAAGGTAAGATATTTCAAATTTTCCATTGATAAATGTTTACATCCTGATAGTCAATAATTCATGTTTCAAATACTAATCCTCTAATTTTGATTATTTTCTACTTATCCTTATGTAAAACACAGGATAATTATATAATTAAGGGGAATTATGTATCTGTATCTACATCTCAACACAATGCACTAATTCCATATATTACCAAAGTATTTTTATCTACTGGAATAGCAATATGCACATCTTTACATAATAATACATCTTCTTTCACTTTCACTAATAAATTCAGTTTGTGTGTTTTCAATGACTTAAGATATCTGTTTCCCTATATTCATTAATTCAAATGCACTCTCAATTAACCTCTGTACATTGACCATCACTAGGTTCCAAGTATCACTAAACCTTTTTGTATCTACTGACTAGAGAAAAACCACACTGAAAAGACTGCTAAGGGGTAAACCTGTAAAAGTTACTGAAATACTCACTACTCAGGGCAAGCCATCAGATTTGTTGTGGGTGAGGATCAAAACGTTTCCTATGATGTTCTACCTTTTTCAAAAATGAATGTAAGTGCAGTGGTTAAGAAGAATACATACGAACAGGGTAAAGCAAAATATCTTCCACAGTGAAATATGTTAGAGAGCAGAACTAATGAGAAAATGAGAAAAACTGACGATGTATATGAGCAATGTTACAATCCTAAAGAAACACTGCAAGCACCTGATTATGTGTTGATCGTAAGTTAAATATGCTGGAAAAGAGAGGAGATGGGTAAGCTTTATAAAAAGAGACATGGGAAAAGTACTGAAGATATTTTGGAGGAATACTGAAACACTTTTGGTTAAGTAAAAGCCTATTTGTATGTACAAGTGGACAGTTTTACATTCACTAGGGGATGAGAAAAATTGAATGTTGAGAAGTCACCAAAATGATACATGGATGAAAGCTTTTAAGGACGGTATGAACTATGAGGAATGTACAGTAAACAGGTGGGTCAAGAAGATACACAGCAAAACAGAAAAATGTACATGGAGATGGAGAAATATATAATGGAAGATATGAAGTGATAGTTTGAATATTTCAGATGAAGATGATAGAACAGTGACTGGTGATATAGGAAGCAATGAAAATACTGTATTTCCGTACAGAACTAGAGCAAAATAGGTCTCAATTGTCAGATTAACTTAAAGGAGAAAAAAAACTTTGAGTGTTTAACATAACATTTCATTTCAACACAGGATATAAGAAGCCCCAAAGGTTACAGATCAAGGCACCATCTGCCAAATCTATAACCAAAGAAATATACTTTACAGAGAACTGCAGTTATACATACCTCTATATCCTCACAATTTTAATCACAGAACAAACTACACGATAACACATGAAATTCACAAATTCAATGATGATGATGAGCCAACAACTTGCTAATAAGATCCGCACAAATATATCGAAGACTGGTAGTGTAATGGCAAAACGAATATGTACAGAAGCAAAAAGTTATACAAATATTCAGAATTCCCAAAAATAACAAACCTCTTATAATAATCCTGGATCCAACTACACCATCTTACTTTTCATTTCAGCAACCCCCTAGTAGGCTTCACATTTCAATGCAGAACATCTTTGCAAAAATAAATATTCATCAATTATGCACACTGCAAGTCACACTTTTTTGCCTGTTAAGACTATATAGAATTTAAGCATTACATCAGAAAAAAAATTTATGGTCATTTA
>JAUUDW010348196.1:0-13190 GCA_032361385.1 Panulirus guttatus
ACTGTTCAAGTCTATCAAATGAAACTGAATGTATACCCATAAGGCTTTTACAAAAACTTTCTTCCTATTCTAAAGCTAGACCAACTGTAATAAGAGGATAGGGTAAACAATTAGGGGGGGGGATGTCCATGCTCCTGAAAGCCTAAGGTTTACAAATCATCATCATAATCCAAAAGAACACTCTACTTGACCTGTGTTATCAATCAAGATAACCTACCTACCATTATCGACTTTCGTTACACTTTTTTGTTTAACAACATGACACAAAGGATGAAGGATTTTGACAAATGCTCAAGGATCCAGCCTCACATTAGTAGTTCTGCTTTCCTTGTATATATTTCTCAAACAAAGTATCCAATGCAAAGTATACCATTTTCAAGTGGTTATAATACATCTGCTTTATTTTTCACTTTGAGAGCAATTAGTACCCTGGGCAGCTACCATAATCAAGAAATACAAAGTCTGCGGGGCCTGGTTGTGGATAGGGGGTTGAGGTTTAGTTGCAATACACATGACAGATAGAAAATGGATGTGTGCCAGCAAAGCCTTCTTCGTCTGTTCCTGGTACTACTTCGCTAATGTGGGAAACTGTAAAAAAGTATAAAAAAATAAAAGCATCTCGCATTCATGCTTGCCAACTCTATTAAAGCAAATGAAGTCATAGTGTTCATTTTGAAAGCCTCTGCAGCCTTCAACAAAGACAACATATTTGCTGGGTGTATATTGTGTGATATACAGGCATGTAGCGAGTTATCAATTTCGCAAAACTACGCAACTGCAAAGAGCATGGACATCCAACTCCATGGAGAAGACTTTTTGCTTAAAACAGTGATTTCTCAGCTATCTTTAAGAAAATTGGTCTTTTCAGAATTCATGTCAAGATAACATTTCCCATACACTACTACAATGCCAATTTTGTAGTACTGGTACAAAGTAATCAAACTTTACATGCCTATATTATGTTATGCCATCTAAAAACACTCCCTTGGTCTGGTGATCACCTTAAAAGTTGACCAAGATAAACAAAAATGATAATCAAGAGCATCAAAATATCAAAAAATATATAGTGAATGAACAGACTGATATGGCCATAGGTGGCTGTTTTTATTAATGTTAAGGCTATATTCCCTACAAGTACTGTGGCATAAAATATCTGGTTCCATGAACCGGATATTGTACGCCACAGTACTTGTAAGGAATATAGCCTTAACATTAATAAAAAAAGCCAGAGCAAATATGAAAAACAAAAAGGGCATTTCATGAAACACTTGTAACATCTAAAATGTGTAGCACAGATATTGGGAGTAAACTAAGACTGGGTGAAAAAACATCTGTGATTATTTTCAAGGCCATAGGTGGAGCTTTTTCAGATCATGAGCCAAATTAATTTTCAAGTTAAATCATTATATATAAGAGACATAAATCTGGCAAAATCGAAGACTAGAGTTACTGGTTATGAGCCATTAAATCATGAATATGTAAATAAATGTAAAAGCTTCATCAGTATCTGATTTAGATTTTCAGGTTATGATCAAGCTAAGATATAGGTTAGATTGTAACTTATGACAATGAACAATGGAATAATGGCATACAGATTGTCGATAGTGATGACAGGCAAAGAGATCTCCATACGTTGGCAAAAGTACATAAGTGACAAATCAGAGTGACAATGATGACAGGTAAAGAGATCTCCATGTGCTGGCAAAGGTACATAAGTGACAAATCAGAGTAATCCCAAAATAGTCATTTGTAAAATTGAATTTGGATTACCAGAGATGGGTGATCATTAATGGTCATGCATTTCATTTGGAAGCAAGAGGAATGAGGAGGAGAGGCGACTGTCGTGAGAGGAGTTATGTGGGTGTGCCAGCAATTTCTGATGCAAGGGATCAGGTATCAGCAATTGATGATCTGAATGAAAGAGAGGGTAATGTGGCAGTTGAGGGTATAACTTTGGGATATGGGGTACCCAGTGATGTGAATGAAAATTATGAACAGTTTGTGGAACTCAGTGCTGAAAAAGGACTGGTGATTGGAAATACTTTGTACATAAAGGATATACGTAAGTATACTTAGGTGGGTAAGAGAGATGGAGAGAGGGTATCAATGGATTATGTACTAGTTGATAGAGGTACAAAAGAGAGGGACTAGAATGTGAAAATGATCAGAGGAGCAGCTGGTGGAGGTGAAGGCAAGGGGAGCGTTTGTACAGGATTTCAGAAAAGGTTATGATTAGGGCATTCAGTTACCTATGCAATTTAAGCTACCTTGAAAAAACTGTGCATGTAGTAAAGGCAGACAATGTGAACACTGCACAGAACACGGTAAAGAGACAAAGTCTTTGATTACGATAAAGCATAAACAGGGTCGAATTGTACTCAATGCAGCAGCTACTGCCCTAGAACTTACTGGTTTATCATGCTTGCAAGTTAGGTTCTACAATTTTGTTATACATTTCTATAATGGTATTGTTCAGTATTAATACAAAATGTATTAATCAAAATGTACTGCACTATGGGGTAACCTCTGGTTTTCAGCCTGCCATAAGATTCAATTAAATCTTGTAAAATAAAATAAAATTATCATGTACATCTAAATGCCTCTTTAAAAAAAGGTGAAACTTTAGACACAGAATGATCCAAAAGCAAATATGTTTTAAATTTTGTCCCAATATTTTCATTTCCAGTGTAATTTCCATTGGTACGGTTCTCATGGACAGGCAATCTACAAATCTTAATAAATGACAACTTTTACTTCACAAAACACAGTCAGAACCCGAAGATATTTTGATTTAAAGGCACCTAGGTAAATTTTGTGTGGTGAAACAATAAAAAAGCTGAAATAACATAAATAAATAACATTACTTTCTAACTATGCAGACTAACAAATTCAATATCTTTTAAAGGTAACTCACCTGTGGGGTAGGAGAAGGAGTAAGTGTAGTACGATGAGTAATGAGGGGCTGTGATTGCTGTCCCTTAAGAAATTTGAGGACCGTAGAAATTGCATCTCGCTGAGAAGGAGTTACTGATCCAGTCTTCAGCTGATTCACCAGCTGCCCAGCAGTTACTTGCCCACTTGCCACCCCTAATATAGTAAAGAGTTATATGAAAACTGTTTTGAGCAAGAAAAAAAGCTTATCCTCCACTCTCACAAGATGTGAACTATCAAATCAACATCTCTTAATCTCTCCAGGTGGCTGCACTGGCAACCATACAAACCCAAAAGTACCTACCTACCTATATACATGAAAACAAAAAGCATTTGACACTGTATTGCATGGGAGGTTGATTAAGAAGCTGAACCACCAAGCAAGAATAATGGGTAGACTACTTCCATGGATAGCTGATTATCTTAGTGGTAGGGAACAAAGGATGCTTGTCAGCATAGCTTACTCAAAATAGGAAGGGGTCACCAGTGGGATTTTGCAGGGTTGTGCTCTGGGACCATCACTCTTCTTGATTTATGTTAATGACTTTCCAGAAAGTATGGACTTCTCCATCTAAATGTTTGCAGATGATGTAAAGATCACGAGGGAAATGAAAAGCATGGAAGATTGCTCGTTACAAGACTCTAAAGATGATCTGACACATGGTTGATTAAGTTCATCTATATCTATCTATATCTCTGCTGCCTCTTCCCAATTGGAACTCCCTCAAGGGGGTGGCTATGGCAATAGAGTCTCCATAACCTAGTAAACTCTGGTGCCGCTTCTTAACCTTAAGTGCCTCAACCATAACAGGCCACAGGCAGAGGGCAAGTCTAGTGTAATGTCTGCTGAGGCTCCTACCTAATGTTTCTACGGACTACTTCTACCAAACGTTCCCAGCTGATTTTCCTACCTACTACCTCAACCTAATGTTTCTACCTATTGCTCCAACATAAATGTTCCTTAATACTACTTCTATCTATTGCTCCCATCATGTTGCCAAAAGGCTGAACTCCAATATCTATGCAGTGAGCTTTATACACCAGACTTGCCTAAGGCAAAATTTCATCAAAGCCAAAACAACAAGTTCAAGAGATAAGGTCCTCCAAGTGCAGATTTCTCTCCCCATATTCTACAAAGAGGTTATTGCAATCAGGTAAACACAAAAACACAGTATAAAAGTACTAATGAGCATGGCTGGGGTACAATGCAGCCTCCTAGCCATGAAAACAGCAGTTTGGTAGTTAACATACCGTTTTTCCCCACCAAATACTATACACTTCATTTTTACATCTTGAATTGTTCAACACAGGATTCCTTAATTTTTGGACTATACACTGACATATACTTGCCTCTTGCATTTTGTTGGATAAGAAAAATCAAACTATTCAGGACACAATATCATTAACTAGAAACTTTTAACTTTTTCTACTGCAACCTCAGACACTGATTACAGTTTATTTCACAGACTGGAGGCTATTGACATTAAAGATATATAGTTTGCCTTTTCATACTTACTCTGCAACAGGCTCTGCACATCAGGACGCAAAAGAGCATCACGCAAAACTTGATCTTGGGGTTGAGGTGAAGGGTTTACACTCATGCGGCCAAGGCCTCCCATCAGCTGCTTAATTGGATCAAGCTGCTGCTGTTGATGCTGAAAAAATGAAAACAGTAATTTCTTTTTAACTGCTCACCTTTCCTGCCTTAGTAAGGCAGCCACAAATAAATAAAAAATAGTGCAAATTCTGTTTTGGAAACACTTGCAATATCAACAGTTAACATCCATTCAAATGTGGATTAAGAACATACACAATCTGAGGCAACTCAAAATTATCAACATTTTCAGAAGCTACAAACTCTTCTACGTTGAACCTGCTTCATAACTATTTACCTAAGATGATCTGCTGATAAATCTGGTGACTTCATTCACCCTTAAACAATGTGCTTCCATTGCATATGATACATAACATTTCTCTTGATATCAACAAAGCTTCTCATCTTCAGGAGTTTGTGCACCAGATATGTCCACCTTTCACAGAATATCTCTTACCTAGCTACTTGAGCTACAAAGTACTATCACATATATTCCTCAAAAAATTTTCACAGCCATGGTCATACTGTACTACCACAAAGGTTTTCATACACACAGTCAACAACTTCCTTAAGCTTTTTCAGTTTCCCCCCCCTACACAGATTATGCTGTTCATCTCTACTAATATAACTTCAAACCTACTGTTAACTATAAAAACTTAGGTTTCACATCAATATGTCAAAGTTGAAACAAAAAGCCTAGGCCCCCACATTATATCCACATGAATAAATCTTCCAATCCCACAGGGTTTCAGAACAATTTCAACATCCCTGTACCTTTCAATTCATAATTACTCCTTTCCTACTGGCATCCATACTGAACAACAATCTCAAATACCTGAAGTCCTTCGCAAACTTTTATTCTTCCACATTCATACACTAAAGATTCCTATCTTTAAAAAGCAAACTTTTCATTCTCCCATACATACACAGTCATCATCATCCTCCCTCACATAACAAAGCAACTACCATTCAATCCAATTCCTCTCCTAGATTCTTATCTGGTTACTAACATATGCAGAGAGCAACTGCAGTAGCTCCTATTCTATCCCACAGTCGAACTATAAGCAAGAATCATCCATCAAAATATCAAGTTATGATGAACTCCTCATACATAATCATATCTATTTGAAAATTTACAAACAGTACTTGCAATTACATATTCAATGATTCTGTTTTAAAAACTGTAATAGCAATGAAGTTTTCCATACACAGAGAATACAATAATAAATACTCTCCAAGTCTTTTACTCAACTCCAGTGTAAGCCATATCCAAATTCACGATTGCTACAAAAAAATTCTTATTTACAGCTTTCTCCATAACAAGCCTATTCTAGCAAACCTGTGCAATCTCTTACATCTTCCTTCCTCTCCTAAACGGGCTTCAGTTATATTTTCTATCATGATGCATATTTCTTCACTTCATGTCAGCAATAAACAAGGCAAGCTGGTTTTTCTAATTTTTCAATTCATTTTACTTCTTTGGGCAAACAACTAAAAAAACTCTCACTCCTATTCCTCTTATGTACGTACTGGATCATTTTGTTCAATCACTTTCCACCTGGTTTTAAATGCATAAGTACTTGCAATGACATGTATAGCCCATGCCTTGCATCCATACAGCATCACTGGGACTACTATACTTTGAAACACACCCATCCCTTCCTCCCAGATAGCAACCTCTCTTTTCTCACATTCCTCAATGGTCCCAGAGCCTTTGGCCCCCTTCCACACTGTGACTCATCTCCCCTTCCCGGGTTCCATTCAATGCCCTGTCCATTCCAAGGTACCTAAAACACCTTACTTCCTCCATGTTTTCTCAATTCGAACTCACACACATCTCTGCTTTTATTCACATTTACTCTTAACTTTCTCATGCCAAACACTCTCCCAAACTCAGACACAAACTTATGCAGTTTTGCTGTTGAATCTGCCATCAGTGCTGTTATCACCAAACAACAATGGACTCACTGTTACTATGTCAACATTTCAGAAAGTAACACATATAAAGTCACTACTGTAAAAAATCTTACGTTAAGAGAAACAACTCTTTTATAATTGTTTATACTTTTCATGAAAATACGGTTAGTTTCTCATTTATTTATGTGCATAATTTCCAGTCTGTATTAATGATATATAAATAAAGTGCTAGAGTTACCCTGTGCCAGGGCAAGGCATAAAGGCTAAGAAGCAGCATTGGAGTTAATCAGCCATGGAGAGTCTTTTGCTGTAGCCACCCCCTTGAGGGAGTTCCCAATAGGAACAGGCATCAGAGGTATAAACAGACAGACAGATAGATAGATAGACAAGTAGATAAATAAACAGCCTGCCATCAAAGCTGTCACCAATATATATATCCCAAGCCCAACTTAACCCCTAACCCCAGCATATTGCATATCCATCCTTTGCTCATGGATCCTCACACAAAAGTTTTGGTGTTCAACTGGATTTTTAGGGCTACCTTCCCAATGTGTGGAAGACAATAACATCTTTTGTTTAGGAAAAAGTGCATAAAAAAATATAGTTTTTTCTTAACTGTTTCTGATTTAAGAAACACATTATTTACTGGACCATCCAATCCTAAGTGAGAAAAAATACCAGTTCTTACATGTATGAAAAATAATATAATTAAAAACTTAATTTTTTCTTACAACCAGCCAGAAGAGCCTAATTTGCAAATGGAATTCAACTTGTGTCAGGATATTAGAGAACTGACACCAATAGCAAACTTCTACATGAAGCATTAACTGATGCCCACAGCTAAATAAAATCACACATAATGGACACCCTCACCTAAACCAGTAGCCAAACCTTCTCCTCCCTTCCTACTCATAAGCATGCCCTTCTCTCCTAGTAGCCTAACTCAACAAAGAATAAAGATATATAAAACCTGCTGCAAGAGCTGTTGCTGTCTCTTCTGCTGCTGCTGAACCTGGAGTAACTTCATAATAACATCCTGAGTATGTGGTCCTTGGCCAGGCATTTGAGGCATGTTTGGTGGTGGTTGATAATGAGTCACCATACTTGGGGGAGGCACACTAAGGTTAGGTACAGCTGGAGGAGGCATATTGCGGGGCTGTTGATGTGGAGGAGGCTGGTTCTGCTGTTGATGCCCAGGACTGCCTGCACTGCCCTTCATAAGCACTAGAAAAAATTATTCATAACTTTGATTTCCTATTCACAACATGAATATCTATTCTATAAAACATTCAAAATATTCAAATCCCTCACTAGCAACTATCTTTAATTTCCTGAGTTTACATATAAACCTTTTACCCATATAACAAAAATTATTGTTAGTCACACCAGAAACTACAAAAAATAGAACTGCCATGTAAAGGGAAGGGCAATAAAAGCATAAAATCACATCAGTCTGCAGGGCTTAGCTGTGCATGGTAAGCTCTGGTTTCAGTTCATTATACAAGACAGCTAGAAAGTACATATGTGCAAATGAAGCTGCTATTAGTCTGTTACTGATGCTATCACTAATGTGTGAGAAGCTATTTTGAAATCACAAAGAAAAAAGACATTTGAGCTCTATTTATGAATTCTTTGTCATACAATAGCACCCAAAAAGACTAAATAAATTCCATATGATCATGATTAAACTTTATTTTGAATGATTCATTAAAAATACAAAACTTATACACTTACTAGCAATGAGATCATTTTCAGTAGGGGCATTAGGAAGAGCTGGTTGAACTGACAGGGGTGACGGTCTAACCACACCACCACCATCTTTCATCCCTCCATTCAACAACTGAAATTAATGGCAGGTATCAATAACATTTTATGTGAAATAACAAAAGAGGAACTTAAGGGATCTGCTTCAGGTTCTTTTTACAAGAACTTGTGAATAAGCAAAAGACTTGTGCAAGGAGAATAAAGACATATATTAAAATGAATTTCATTAGAATAATTTTGTTCATGATTTACTAAAGGTGCACATGTAAAATTAAAAAAGTCATTTGAATCTTACACTACAGAAAAAAAATCTATCACTCAAAGCAGTCCCTCAAATTCAAAAGTTATAAGCATTAACATCCAAATCACAACCTAAAACTTGGGGAAAAGCATGCAGCAACAGTTTACCTTCATAAACACATCCTTGGCTGAACTCTTGACCTCTGATTTCCTGGTGCCCTGAGTAGAAGTAACCTGTGAGAGCTGAAAGAACATCCATCCATCACAGAATCTGACACTAGTGCAGCTACACTACAATGGTCTTAATATGCCTATATTATAACTTGCCAATTCAAACTTACAAGTGGTCCGTGGTAAATGACACAAATAAACCACTGATATAGGAAGCACTAAAAAGATTCCAGTTTCATTCAAGATTCTGAGCTTACATCGTAATTAGGACATTAAAGCATTTTTTGGATTTCACTTGCCACAAGCTCAATTTTTCTCACTTTTTGAAGAACCAAAATGAAAATAAGTATTCACTGCTTTCTTCTCTAATCCTCTGCAATATCATTATAAGTATGATTTTAACAGGTATTTCTACAGTCAAATAAAACATTATTTGATAAGGTGGTTCAGTTTAACAACTATATGAATGATCCACTAAAATGCACTTTTCATGTTTTTTTCTATTCAATTCTCTCCAACAGGTTCGTAACTAATGTATGAATTAACAATTATGAACATATGCAGAAAAATATATGAGAAAATATGGGAAATATATGGAAGTCTAATATCCTTGCAATCATTAGCATTCTATCTATCTATCTTCTATCTATATCTTGATAAAATAATATGGTAAACTATATTCTTTAAATATCTTTCTTAATTCCCTCTGGTGGATTCTCTAAAGAAAACTGTGTAAAAAATGTTTATATAAATAATAAAAGATAATTACTATAACAATTCATCAATTATATACTGAATATTTGGAAACAATGAATGATTGGAAGACTTCCATTCATTTCACCTATTTTCTCCTATGCTGTATTTTTCTGAATGTGTTGGTGAATATCAATTAATGCATTAGAACCATCATTAGAGAAATGTTTAGAAAAATATATGAGAAATACAATTCACTATATCATTCACCAATTATATGATGAATGTTTTGTACCAAAGTTGATTCAAGTGTTCATGATACTATAAACTCCATACCACAAGTTCTCTACTTCTCCCTGGGTAAACTGAGAAGTATTTTACTCATTTCTTGGTTGTTTTATTAACCTAATTTCATGAGAGAAATTGCTTTCCACCCTTGCTATTTTGGTATACACAATCTCAGTGTCTGGAAGACCAATGTTGTGTGATTATTAAGAAGTAATTATGTTTTTCTTTGACACGCTATGAATCTTTTCTAATTTCATATCAAACTTTATTCTCCTACTTCATCTAAACACAAATTAGGAAATTTAGAAGGCATACACTGTGTTACTCTTGTACAGAGCAGTATATTTTAGGTTTTGTCATGCCAATGTGAGGGAATCCTTACCTATCCCCTGCTCGCCTTCAATCCAACATATAATTATCAAAATAATAAACACGGGAAATGGTGAATATGTATGAAAAACAAAAAATTTCATATATCTTTTCTCAGTAACTCTCATATCTTTTCTCTGTAACTCTCCTCAATAGGTTCACTTCTAATGCATGAAGTAATAATCATCTGAATAAACAGAAAAATAAAGATAAATCCAAGCATTATATGTGCCCAACTGATGGGCCCCACAAATTTGAAATTTGAGAGTTTTATGCTTATTCTTAAAATAATGTGAGTAATTTAGGTGAGTATGGAATATGAAAAGCACACTGGTTAGCATGAAATACAAAAAACAAACTGAAAATGAGTGAAATATGGCAACATCAGCGTACACTGCAAACAATTCCTGATTTCACAATAATGCCAGCTCCTCCTTTAACACCACTACCAGGTGAAGGGTTAGATTTATAAAATTCATAGTCATATCCAAAGGTTAAGCTTTTATATTCTAACCTGATTTCATGCAAGCATGTGATTTTAGGGGAAGCAGGTGACTGGTATGGATCTCCCACATCATCATCTATGAACTCATTTTCACTACTTGACTCAGAACCAACTGGTTTTGAGTTACGATTTGTTTAGTTTCCCTGATTTTTGGCTCTTAGAAGCGTGTGCTTCAAGTTTTCTCCCAAAACTGCAAGCCCAAAAGAAGCTCTAAAGAAGAAACACCTATATGGCACCCCCAAAAGAAGCATCTGGGTGATGCTTTCTCCCAGAGGAAGCATCCAAATGATACCTCCTCAAGGGAGCATTAGAACAGAGCCTCTCACTCTCTATAGAGGAAATCAGAAGCACTTCATCCACTACCAATATGAGGATGTTTCAAAGTGTCAGAGGGTGATGCTTTTCGTCCTTTTTCTTTATTAGTTGGAATCGCTGGTGATTGCTGTGCTGGCAATTTTCTCTTAGGCCAAAGCTTTTTAAACCAACAATTACTCCAACAGATATGCACAAGTCAGGTGACTCCTCTCAATGAACATTTATGAACTGACTTTTGCGCCTACATTTCAAGGCCCTATGCCGAGTCTAGGAAGAGGTTAAGGTGGAAGTACTGGATAATTTTTCCCTACAGTCAGTCATCCTCCAGCCAAGCCAATGACAGTACATTTCCATGGGCTTTCTAAAAAAACAGCACTGTTTAACTAGATTTACAGGACCATGGAGATGTTCCTGAATTACTTTCTATATGACTATAATGCAACCGAAATATTCATCCCTTAAGATTCACCATTAAATACAAAATGTGTGCCAACCACGATATTACTGCCATTCTACCAAATGAGTACTTTTTCATCATTTAATGTTCCACTAATCACCATTAAATGCATTATGTATAAACCATAGAATGTGCTCTGTAAAACTTCCTATCCTATATAGATACGCCTCATTCATGTCCTTATTATCTAAAGCATAGAAGTATTCAGCCCCATCTTGATCTTAAGTTCTTTTGTGATTAATTAACTAGTAAATATTACGACTGGAGTTCACCTGTTACGAAGATTCTTTTGCCACAGCCTCCTCCTTGAGGGAGTTCCAGATAGGAACAGGGACTAAATATAAAGATAGATAGATATCTAGATAATAGGTAGATAGATAGACTCTTATGACCCCTCTAGTTTTTTATTTTTCCAACTGTATTTTTTCTACTGAATGGCTGCCCAAATTCAATAAAGCATTCTTTATCTCTTTATTCATTTACTAGATCTGTCTTCGTATTACATCGAGGGTGATTTTATGGACAATAGCTCTTCCAGCACTGAAAGCCGACAAAGATAAGGCTGGAGAGAAAGTGGAGGCAGTATTGCCAGCAAATGTCTGACCTGTCTTGACAATACTGCACTTACCGGTGTGGCTGGAAATTTTACAAACTTTTATAACTTAGCTGTTAAGAAAATATCATTGCCAAATCACATTTATCCTAAATGAAAATATTATCTATATAAGACACAATAATCAATAAAAATTTTTTAGGAGTACGTATATTGAACAATAAAACATGCACAGTGGCAACTCTCTTGACACTATGATCTTATTAACATACTTTTTACCAAGTGTTGAAACATCTACAATACATCTACATTAACAGAGTGAAAACAGAGGACAAAATATACTTCTGAAGCAATAATTTTTCACTTCTATATGAAAAAAAAAAAAAAAAAGTGAATTTTGTTGGTCTGAAAGAAAGCCTTAATCAAACACCCTTGCATTTACCTCCCTCACCATCCCATCCATAAACACATTAATTGGTCATGGTGGCATCACACACTCCTGCCACAGATGCACCTTCACACAGAAAAACTCAACCCTCCTCTCTACCTACACACACACATGCCTTACTCTCTTGATGAAAACTCTTCACTGCTTTGGGCATCTTTTCTTCCACACCATATATTCGCAACACCTCTTGCAGAATATCTACTGACCCCTGTGCTTTCTCTAGATCCATAATTACTGCATACAAATGATTCACATATCCTCTGCCACTTCTGAGGCTACACAATTCCTACCTAGTCTGAAACTCTATGTATGCCACTACTTTCTCAATCATCACTCTCACAGATAAATTACCAGCTACACCTAGCAAAATTATACCTCTATAATTCAAAATTTTTTTTGTCCCTCTTGCCTTTATACAGTGGCAGTATACTGACATTCTGCCAATTCTCAGGGGCCTAACTGTGAGCAATACATATACAAAAATTTTTAACTAACTAAACAAAAAGAATGCCACACCCTTTCTTGAAAAATTCAACTGCAATCCCATCTACTCGATTCATATAAATTGTGTTGCCGGACTTCAACACCCGACACCTACACAATATGCCCAATGTCTACCTTCACTCCCACATTCACAGACTCACTCCAATACCAACATCACGCACCAACACTGTACTAGGACTAAACTATGATGCTCATCTCCGAATGCACGTTCATATAAAATCAAAAGCGGCTGTTGCAGCGGCGGAGCTTGATAAGTTGTATAGATTTAGAGATGCTAATTTCAAGACGAAATTACATCTCTTTAAAGCACTTATTCGACCACTCCTAACTTACGCGCCTTCAGCACTCGAACTGGCTGCAAGATCAAATATTAAAAAACTTCAAAACATCCAGAATAGAGCCCTTAGATGGCTCTTTAAAACGAAATGGTACGATTTCGTG
>JAUUDW010348307.1:0-13190 GCA_032361385.1 Panulirus guttatus
AAGAAAATTGCATATAGTGAACCAATAAACAGAGAAAAATGGGATGTGTGCAAGAGTGTGAGATATAATGTTCCAAATGTATTTTAACCAGATTTTCATCATGTTAGTGTATTAAGAATTCACACATATGTAAATAGAAATGCCATTTAATAAATATGGGGCATTATTTCCCTCACTAACATCAGCACATCGTAAGATTTCTAGCTTCGTTTCTAAGGTCAAAGATGTTCTCTTCTGTTTAGCAGCTTGTTTTAGGGTAGAGGAAGATGCTGCTGGATGTTTGGATGCCATATTAACAAACACAAACATGGCAGGTTGCAGGAAAATCAAAATGGCAGGTATATCCAAATTGCACAAGCAGCACAGATCTGTACAAAACAGTGGTAACTGCGAGACTGAACTGCTGGTGGGGACTTGTTGCACTCCACCCAGGATCCAGGCTCACTCCACCCACCAACCCTCACTGAAGTTTTGGCACACTATCTTCTGCACACACCTACACAGTAGTGAATTTTCACAGCATAAAAAGAGGGACTGGTATAAGTAGGTTCCTCACAGAATAGTGAAATTGCATGTAGTGATCCCACACAAAGTGAAGGGTGGGTGCTCTTGGTTTCACTGCAACATCTAACCTAGCTTGGAAACCTTACATTATACAACCATCTAAGTCAGCCTCTAAGATCTGCTTAAGTGTTGAAACTTTTTCCTCAGAACAGCTGATCCATTTATACAAAGGTCTGATTAATCTTTGTAGGAAGTACAGCTCTCACATCTGGGATGATTCTAGTTATACTCCCTTGCTAGACAGAGTTGATTCTAAGGTAATCTGACTCATCAACTCTCCCAGGCTAATCTCATAACTTGAACCACTTACCCTGCATCACAGTGTTGGCTTAGTTTCCCTGTTCTACAGCTATTACTTTTTTTTTTCCAAGAGCTGGCTGATAGGGTGCCCTTACCACTAGGAAGACCACACAACACTCATCAAGCTACTATTTCACATAATTATAGTGTGGCAATTGGCACATCTTTCTTATTTCTTTCAAAAGTCTTGTGTACTTTTCCTTGTCTCTTCTTCCCCCTCTTATAACCATCTTTATTAAGGCCGGGCTCACAAAAAAAGTACTCACCCAACTCCACGTACGTAAAGCGTGTGGCTCAGGTGGCATACCTTCTTGAGTGTGCCTCTTACACCTATCTTTGCCCACCTTTTTCACCTTTACTTAAAAACCATGAAGCATGGATTTGGTGGAGCCCATCACTAAGAAAGGAGACCACTCAATCCCCTCTAACTGTTGTCCCATTGCTCTCATTTCTGGTTTCTCCAAATTTTTTGGAACTCTCCAGAACTCTCACTTTCTCAAACACTTAACAGTCCTATTCCCTGCCTTCTCATATCATCATTATGGATTTTGCAGTTCTAGGTCTACTGATGATCTCTCCTTTCTGACTTACTCCTTGTCCTCCTCTCTTGGGGAAACTGGTGAAACTTTTGTCATATCCTTCAATATAACCAAAGGATATGACAGGGTGCGCCATGAGTTTTTGCTCTATAAACCGCCTTCTTTTGGTGTCTCTGTTTCTCTCTGTTCCTTAATGCATAGTTTCTTCTCTGACCATTCCATTGCAGTTGTCATCAGTAGGGTGACTTCCCCCTCCTATCAACAGTGTTGACCCTAGTAGAGTGACTTCCCCCTCCTATCAATAATGCTGTTCCTCAGGATCTTTCCTGTTGCCGACTCTCTTTCTTTTCACAATAAATTATCCCTCTTCTGCTTCTAACTCTGTTCACTTTTATGCTATGTTTCCACTTTAAATACTTCAACTCATTCTCCCTACCCTCCTTCCTCTAATACTTATTCTGATGCTGATCATATTTCCTTTCCCAGTTCAGACCTGTGCAGTATCTGAGAGAGAGAAAGCAGTAACCTTATCAGAACTGGCAGTGATAAAATGCAATTTCTCACTTTATATCCAATAATCACACACTTCTCTCTTTCAATTTCAAAACACCACAATTCAACCCTTTAACAACATAAATATGCTGGGCTTAACCATAACATCCAACTTATCATGGAAACCCCATATCATCATAAAAACTACTTCCCAAAACGTGGGAGTGTTGTATAGGTGTGGTAATTGTTTTTCTTGTGAGGAGCTATTTCACATCTACATGGGTTTTATCTGCCCAAGTATGGAATACTGTTCACACTTCTGGGATGGCTCATCTTCCCTCCTCTGTTAATTACAGTGAAATCAAAAGCCTTTCGTCATTAATTCTCCTGGCATCACCTCTCTTCAACCTTCCCCCTTTGTACACTGCAATCTTACTGCTCTTTCTCTATTTTGTTGCTACTATTTTTGCCACTGTTCTTGTGTGCTGTCTGCATGTGTGCCCACACCCAAAGTTTGAACCTATGGTATGCATTTGGCTGCTGCTTCCCATAGTTTCTGTGTGAAGACTGACCACTTCAGGATTTGCTGTAATTATACCTCCTTCTTCCCTTGAATAGCCAAGCTATGAATTTCTCTTCTTTAATCCTTCCCTCTTCATATCACCTATCTTTCTTTTAGAGCCAGGTCTACAAACATCTGCAGAACACTGATTATCATGTACTTACTTTTCCATTTACTTTCTTCTTTCACCCAAGATGGCCTTGACTGGGGCATGTTTTGCTGTTGCTATGAAGGTCATTAAAAAAGAAAAAAAAGAAACTGTGCCATTTCTTGCCAGGTTTACTTAGATCTGCTTCTAAAGATTAAACTTCACACAATATAAGAAACAGCATTTTAGTGGTTGTTCATATCTCTGGCCACACTCTTTACATTTTCTACAATTATCATTTTCATAAATTATCATTTTCATATAGATTAAACTGCAAATTGTACAAATAGTCTTACCATAATCTTTGAGGAAAAATTTTGTAAATTACTGATCCTACATATCATTGAAATTGATAATAAAATCAGCCAGTTTGCATTTCTATTCTTCTAAGTGCTTCGGTTTGATCAGCTAGTTTTCCCTCTTTATACCCTAGTTTTTACGTTTCTCTCTGACAACCCGTACATTTTGTAAAAGTATCTTTAACTAATAAAAGTTTAGTAAAGTCATCAACTTTCTTGTGTTCTTGGGGACTCTTTTGGGAAGAAATAAGCAAAAGTTGAACTTGAACCCCAGAGTGTTATTCTTCTTAGTGAATGGCACAAAACGGGCAATACATACCCAGATCATGACTGCCCCAATTGATTTTTTTTCTTTTTTGTTGGAGGCCACAGTTACAGGCAAAAGTTCACTTCAAAGCTAGACTTTAATTGAAATACAGAGAGGTAAATGAAAGGGAAAAAGAATTCTGGAGGAAGTGAAAAACCTGCCTTTTAAAATGTGCCAAAGTCATAGTCACTGGGAAAGACATGGCATGGTGGAGAGTTCCAAAGCTTTGAGGTGTAGGGAGAGAGACATTTACCAAAATGACCCACCCTTGAGTTACCAACGACCATACAGTCATCATGTGATGCAGCAGCCTGCTGAGTATTGCACAGGTTAGCTAGTCATGGTGGCACACAGGCAGCCAGCTCTTGGGAGAAAAAAACAAAAGTAGTACCTACAGAAGAAGGATGTGAGAGTAGTACTCAATTTAAGGACGGATCATTCCTTTGTATGAATAGAGCAACTGTTCAGAAGGAAAGAAATCTTAACATCTACACAGGACTCCCAGTTTTTTAGAGGCAGACCTAGTTGCTTCCCCACTGTGGGGTTTCCAAGATAGAGTGGAAGATACAGTGATATCAAACATTCTTATTGAGTCAAAAATTTGAATTATAGAACCATCAAAGGAGAGAGAAAAGTAACAAGGAATTTTTCTATAGAAATATGGTCAGAAACTGGGTCTTAGAGGCAATAAAATTAACCAGATTTTATCTATCCCACGTAGATATCCTACCCAAGTCTGAGTCTATTCAGGAAATTGTGTCGAGATGAGATGCAGATCAAGTAAGAGGAGAAGGAGCAGAAATAAAAAATGCAAGGGAATGCAATTTTGAGTTGTTAGCATATGAGCGAATTTGGTTATTTGTGGAAAAGAAAATCGATCATAAAAAGGAGAAATAGTGTATGAGACAGGACAAAACCTTGAGGGACACTGCTGTTGATAGAGATAGGGGAAGAGGGTGATCCATCGATAAATACAGTGAAAGATTGGCCAGAGAGGAAGCTGTATATGTGGGAAGAAAGCAAAGGAGGGAAGCTCAAAAGAGAGGAGCTTTGAGATGAGACCCTAATGCTACACCCTGTCAAAATCTTCAGATATATCAAGGGCAACTACACATGATTCCCCAAAATCTTTCATGGATGATGACCAAAATATTTATAAGATAAGAAAGAATATCATCAGTGGATCTTGCTTTATGGAAGCCATACTGGTGATCAGAGAGATTGCTGTGAGATTCAAGACATCTGAGGATATTGGATCTGAGGGGTGATGGAAATGGTAGATGTCAAAGCAACACGACAATAGTGAGAGGGGTTAGAATGGTCACCCTTATTGGGGATTAGATGTATCAATGCATGTTTCCAAGTAATGAAGTAATGAAGATATTAATGAGGTCCTCAAGTGTTTGTAGACCTGACATTTTAAGGTATATAGTTTATAGGGAGAGGAAAAGATGAAGGAAGGGAGAAAGTTCCACAGCTTACCCTTTTGTGGAAGTGTCATAACAGTCAATCAGTCATGTGGCTAACCTCCACACAAACTATGGGAAACAGCAGACTGACAAGTGGCACAGATTCAAACCTGGGTATCACGGACACATAAAAACAAATGAAGACATCTTATGGGACCACCAGCCAAAACAATAGTAGTAGAACTGGGAAAAGGCAGCAACATCAAAGCTGATAGAAAAGGATGATTGGAGAGAGTTGGTGCATGGAAAATTAATAAGAAAGAAGTGCTTTTCATTTCACTTTAGCTAGCTGAGAGGGATGCAGAGGGAAATCCATTCCATTTATGTGAACAGTATTCTATGCTGGAGCAAAACAGTTCCCTATAAATATGAAAAAGCAATTTACAGACTACATAATTATGGCAGCTTTACAAAACCCTCAGCTGTTTGGAAACATAATTATTAATGTTGATATGTGAGGGGTTCCAGGATAGAGTGGAGGATAAAGTGATACTCAACATGTTCATGTTATTACAGGATTGAATTATTTTGCTCTGAGATGTTACACTGGTCTGAAGCAAGAAAGGATATATGTTTAGTGCAAGAAAGAGAATGAGTACAGCTGCTTCCTGACCTACATATGGGTTATGTTCCCAATAATGAGGCATGAGTCAAAATTTCCACGTCAAAAACCATATAATTATACCTAAAATCCCATCACCTGGAACAGTTGAGCCTCCCCTCCCCAGCTTCTAATCCATTTTTTCTGGTAGTGCTTTGCACAGGTGCCTGTTTCTATTGCAACTGTATGCTGTACACTGTATTTCACTTGCCCACCACACTTAAAAAATCCCGAACTCCAGACTGTAACATCAATGCACTTAAAACACCACCACACTGAGCAACAGATACATGGGAAAGAAATTACTAACTAAAAAAGAGAAACAGGAGAATGAAATTATTAAACTACAAAACAATCCATTTACCATAATCCCTGTAATGCTCAGACTGACCACTTGCTTTAACATTATGAAAATTAGCACAAGCCTTATATCTACTGAACCACACATAACTGGCCACAAGTTTTGCAACATCATTACCATACTTTCCTTTGTAACATCTTTGAATAGACCTAAGGCCTTCACCTGTATCATTATGAGACTTAGTGGTACAAGACATTGAATCCACTCTTCCATCCACAAAGTTAATAATTTCTTCATTTCATAAACAACACCATCTCTCTTCTTGGTCATGACAGATGAATTTAGAGGTGCCAAATCTTTTAAATGTTCCTTAATGCACTCAGAGTCCTTCAAAATTGTGTTTACTGTTGAAGCAGCCAGCCTAAGCTCACCTGGGGGAAGAGAATGATTGCCTGTCTCATGTTTATTATTTTCATTTTCATCTCTAAATTAATCACTTTATGTTTGTGAGGAGATCCTCCATTCTTTTCATCACTTGATCCTTTTTCAGACATTATGAGTTAAAAATAAGGGCAATATTTACACTAAATGTCCAAAACAATGTTGTAGAGATGCACATGGAACTACTGTAACCTAATCACTGTTGCTTGCAGAATGCATCGCTCCATGTGTACTACTTAGTGTTTCTGTTACTAATGCAAACTTTTCTGCGTCAAAAAGTTATTGTATCTGAGTTATGGGAGAATTGGCGTACAGTCAGATTTCCATATGTCAAGTCTTCCGAAAATCAGGGAGTATCTGTATTTGGGCGAAGAGAAGAAGGAAAGTGAGATAAGGTGAATAAGGTAAGAAGTTAAAGAGAGTAGGCAAAAGGGGGCAAGAGGAAGAAGTTGCTTCATTAATGACTAATGCAATAATTTGGCTAAAGAGGAAGCTATGCATTAGAGAAAAGAAAGAAGCAGAAAAGCCAAAGGAAAGAAGTTTACAAAACAAAGACTTATGCCACACCATGTTGAATGCTTTGGAGACACAAAGTGTCATGACAGTATTCACCATACTGTGATGAAGAAGGACCAGAGGTGTCAAATAAGAGATCAACAGTAAACATTGCCCTGTTTAGCTATATTGCTGATCAGAAATAAGAGGACTGTATTCTTAGTGTCTGAGGTGAGAGTTAAGGAGAGATTAAAGGCTTTTATGATAACTTACATGAATGCAGTGGAGTAATAACTGGGAGGGTTAGAATGGTCTTTTTTAAGGATGGGCTACACAAAGGCATTCTTCCAAGAAAAAGAGTTTGGGCTTTTTAGCAGAAATGAAATAAGCATGCAATGATCAGACTTTGCTGGTGGCACACGCCCATATGCCTTGCACAACTGAAGCAAAGAGAGTACAATGATGATCCTGAATGAGGAAAATATCTGGGAGGCAAGAGGGGTGGACTAGATGCAGAATCATGCTGAGCAGAATTAGAGGAAAATAAAGTACTCAAAAAAGCACTTTAATATGATGGAGACATCACTACAGATTGATTGGGTCAGAAAAAAAAAGAGGAAAGTTTGAATCACAAAAGTTATTGGAGATGCTATAGGTTAAGGACCAGAGTAATTTATTAGTAGAGGTAAAATCATCACACTTCCTTTTCATGAGGGTGTGCTAAAATTTACAAAGAATGGTTTTATGGAGATTCCAAGCTGAAATGAAAGTAGGCTGGATTTCAGGAGGATAGAGTTTCATGTCTCAGTTCAAGCTTTCCCTGATAAGAAAGACATCAGGAGTGGTCAAAATATGATGGAGAGTGAGAGGAAAGAGAAAAACATATGATAACCAATATACAGTCAGCAAAGCCAAAAGCATCCCAACAAGCAAAGCAGTCCCTGTCCCAAGGATATCTATATAAAAGCAGGGAAAAGATGTTTGCTGAGGTCTCCCAGTGTGATAAAATAGGTATTTTGAAGGTGGGCGGGATGGGATTTGGGTAGGCGAGCCCAACTGGAAGCGATGAAGATGCAACTGTGGTTAATGGACCCTAAAGGGGCAGAAATAGCACACCTAAGTGCATTTAATCCTTACAAGTACACCCATCCCATGCTTTATGCGAGGATTACATTCTGTAGAAACCTCACACAAAGAGAAATCACATATAGCGATCTAATAAACCCAGGGCCCATGCTTACTCCGCCTGCCAACCCTCTCTGAAGTTTTGGTGCACCTTCTATCACAAACACCTGCATAGTAGCAAATTTTGATGGCATAAAAAGAGGGACTATTAAAAGTAAATTCCTTACAGAATAGCAATATTGTATACAGTGATTCCACATAAATTAAGGGATGGGTGTACTATGACAAGATTTAGCTAAAGGAAGGGTTAGTGCATTGCATCCACCACAGGAAAATAAGGAGTTATGAAATACGAGTCATGTGATCTACAAGTTGAGAGTTATGTGTGTGAAGGAGAGACTGAATGTTTGTGGACTGACAGCTAGCAACCCATGCATTAGTGAGGCAGAAAGAAAAGACTGCTACCTTAGTCAAAGGAGTAACACTTGACAGCCACTAAATTGCTGGCTCATTACACAGCTGTCATTAACCTTCCCAATAACCAGAGTACCAGTAATATACTTCCTTGGTTGGTGGATGCCTACCACCTTATACTCCAGTGAGGATATAAGGGTAAAAAAAAAAAGAAAAAGGTCAAGAGTGCTAGAAGGATGGTTGTGATGGTCAGGAACTTGTATTTGATGTTTAATTATCTGTTACGGATCAGTGAGGAGGAAAAAAAAAAGCTTTGCCCCCACTGGCATCATCCTGGGTACAACCTAACCATTTCTTATGGTGTGCATTGAAGTACCCTACATAGAGGATTTCAATGCACGGGTGTGATGGGAGCAGTACTACATGGTAGGAAGTATAACAGTTGAAGATTTGTACATAGTTTGAGGAACTGGGAAGAAATTTAAAAATGGAGATGCAAATATTACAGAAATTTTGAGCTAGATGGCTTCAAACTTGGGAGACTATGAAGCATGTGTTAGATGTGTGTACTTAACAGTAAACAAATAATATCCCTCTTGTTGTGGAATCTATGGTAGTGGTTGTATATAAACATTTGATACTGCAACGAAACAACACTGGACAATTAGGTTAGAGACAGATCTGTGGGAGAAGTAGACGAATGGTTTTTGGCAGGGAGGGAGGAGGAATTGAGACCACAAATGTTGCAGAAATGAATAGAGAAAAAGACAGGTCTAAGAGCAGAATCTACAGAAATGAGGTGGCTCCCAGCCCTAGGAACCATCTAGCTCTCCTCAAGCAGTAGCACAGCTGCTTGGAGTATGCCAATGCTTTGAGCCTTATTTCAACAATAAGCGGATGCCTGGTTGTAAGGGAAGTGGAATGATTTACGACAAAAAGAGATGGGACTCTGCAAAGGAGACCCTGGGAATGACACATGCCACTCAGATAAGGTGGGTACTTCTGGGGCCACAGTAAGTGCTATGATGGAATCAATAAGCTGGTGTGCTGCCGGGAATTTTCATTGTATAATGAACAGGAAAAGCTGGAGTAAAGAGCTGTGTGAGTTATGTATTGTGAAGTGATATGTAAGCGATAAAGAGCATGATTTTGTTGATAGGATGCTAGCAACCCACGTGTAGGTAGAACGAGAAAAGATCAAGTTGGGCAAGGGAAAAGTTTCACAGATTTAAAAAGTAGTTACAAAGGAAGTATTGGCTTATATCTGTCATTCTGAAATATTTTAGGAGAGAAATAATGTAACTGAGGATAAGGAAAAATGCATGCTTCTCATTTATCACCATGTTATAGGAGGCAAATGAGGTAAATGAGAGGGGACAGGAATGGGGAACAGGCTGCAAATCCCCCCCTCCTATATTATTACAACCCAACAGAAAGAACACTGGGACAAAAGAGAATTTTTCCTCTATAGTTCAGAAAGCTGTTCATGATGCTACCTCACCACAGCAAGAAACTCAGAGGAGGTATAAAAGAAAGTTTGCATTCCATACATTTATTGATAAATAGGAAAAAACTAAATATACAAAGATACAGAAATGGTACGCCAATATATAAACTTGAAATACACACATCTTTCTAAAACAGATCATAAAGTGCAGTGTTATGTAGCTGTTTGGGAGAGCTGACAACTATGAATAAATATGAAAAATATAACTCAGCTAATGTAACATTATCTTTTTTTATCAACAATACACATGTTCAATCACCTTGTTCAAATAATCATCACTAAATGATCCCTGCTATTCCATCAATTTTATGCTAGTATCCATGAGTAAAATTTGCATTAAATACACTCATGAAAAAAAAATAATGTTTTCAAAACCAGTCAAGGTGTTAAATAACTATTACCAGTTTACTCAGGGAAATTATGAAGTCTGACAAAATTCCATGAACACTATTTGAGTAATGATTTCTTCAGAGTGATCCAAAGCTGTGTTCAGTGACTCTTGAATGAGTTGCTGCTTCTGTATTTGATGTCGCATACTGGCTATGAATTTACTCATCACACCTGTATTCGTTAGTGGAAGGAAGCTTTTAGTTTTCAGAACTGAGATTATAAGATTCAAAACTCATCTTTGATGTCAATATCATTCATCTCAGCCCTTTTGGATGACTGAGGGACAATATGGGCTAGTTCTGGCCAAGGTTCCATCTTGATAATGACAGCTTCTGCATCATTACCAACTTCACATTTCACTTCCTCAGAACTACTGGACCTCTGTATCTTCAGGTGACATATCAAATTATCTTCAGATGTATGACACTGTGGAAATTCATATGGTTTCTCTCCTGTAAGAATATTCAAGTGCTCCGCTAAAGCATTATTTTGAAAGGACTCTTTGTTTTGAGAAGATTCATATGGCTTCTCCCTTGTATGAAGTGTCGTGTGCTGGGCTAAACTACTTTTCTTAAAGAAAGACTTTTGACACTGGGAACATTCATATGGCTTCTTTCTTGTATAAATATTCAAGTGTTCCACAGGAGAACTCTCTTGAGAAGATGTTTGATAATGTGAACATTCATAAAACTTCTCTTCTGTATGAAGAATCACATGTTTTGCTAAATGACTCCTCTGTGAGAAGGTCTTTTGACACTGGGGACATTCATATGGCTTTTCTCCAGTATGAACCCTCATGTGCTGCACTAAAGTACTTTTCTGTGTGAAGGTCTTTTGGCACTGTGAGCATTCATATGGTTTCTCTCCTGTATGAAGCCTTATGTGCTCTACTAAATGGCTCTTCTTTGTGAAGGGCTTTTGGCACTGTGAACATTCATATGGCTTCTCTCTTGTATGAAGAATCAAGTGCCGCACTACATTGTTTTTCCTAGAGAATAATTTTTGGCACTGTAAACATTCATATGACTTCTTTCCTGTATGAATACTTAAGTGTTCAACAAAAGAACTCTTTTGAGAGGATGTTTCGTAATGTGAACATTCATTAATCTTCTCTGTATGAAGAATCATGTGTTTTGCTAAATGGCTCCTCTGTGAGAAGGTCTTTTGGCACTGGGAACATTCATATGGCTTCTCTCCAGTATGAACTCTCATATGCTGCACTAAAGTACTCTTCTGTGTGAATGTCTTTTGGCACTGGGAACATTCATATGGTTTCTCTCCTGTATGAAGTCTTATGTGTTCTACCAAATGGCTCTTCTTTGAGAAGGACTTCTGGCAGTGTGAACATTTATATGGTTTTTCTCCGGTATGCATAGTCAGGTGGTGTACCAAAGAACTGTTCTTAGCAAAGGCCTTCTGGCACTGTGAACATTCATATGGTTTCTCTCCTGTATGAACTCTTCTGTGCTGCAGTAATGCACTCCTATCTGAGAAGGTCTTTTGGCAATGTGGACATTCATATGGCTTCTCTCCTGAATGAACTTTCATGTGCTGCACTAAAAAACTTTTTCGTGAAAAGGCTTTATGGCACTGTGAACATTCATATGGTTTCTCTCCAGGAAGAATATTCATGTGTTGCTTTAAAATACTCCTCTGTGAGAAGGTCTTTTGGCACTGTGAACATTCATATGGCTTCTCTCCTGTATGAATATTCATGTGATGCATTAAATTACACCTCACTGAGAAGGACCTTCGGCAATGTGAGCATTTATGCAGTTTCTCTTGTGAATGAACTTTCAAATGTTTCACAACAGCACTCCTCAGTTTGAAGGTCTTTTGACACTGTGAACATTCAAATGGCTTCTCCTCTGTATGAACTTTTATATGTTGCACTAAATGACTCTTCTGTGCAAAGGTCTTTTGGCATTGGAAACATTTATGTGGTTTTTCTCCTGTATGAACTTTCATGTGCCGCACTACGTGACTCCTCTGTGCAAACGTCTTTAGGCACTGTAAACATTCATATGGTTTTTCTCTTGTATGAACCCTCATGTGTAGCACTAAAGAACTCGCATATGGGAAAGTCTTTTGACACAGTGAACATTTGTATGGCTTCTCTTCAATATGAACTTTCATGTGCTTCATTAAACCACGTCTCTGCTTGAATGTCTTTTGACAATGTGAACACTGATATAAATTCTCTCCATTGTGCACAGGCATGTGCTGTTCTAGCTTGCTCTTATCCGAGAAAGTTTTTTGGCACTGAAAACATTCATATAGCTTCTCTCCTGTGCTGTAACTCATGTGTTGAACCAAATCATTCATTTGGGAAGACTTGGCAATATGAACATGCACGTTTCTCATCAGTGCTTCTCAAGACTATAATATTCGGTAAAGCTTTTCTAGCCCTATGAAATTTATCTTGTAAGGTCTCACCAGTTTATGTAAACATATAACGTGTTTTTTCATATTCAAAATGTTAATCTTTTTTCCATTCATGACAAAATTTTGTAACAAAAATACTATAGTCTACAACTGCAGCCCCTGACAGCTTCAGATGTGCAGTGAGAGGGCACCAGAGGTGGAATGAATGACCACGATAGATGTGGTGTTTTGGAGGAGCACACAATTAATAAGTGGTGTGCTAGTGTCGACCTAACCAACTCCAGATCACTCAGTGTCAACTGTAGTGAGCTGAAGTGCTCACAGCCAGTGTGTGGTGGAGTGTGTTGCAACTGTTCCTGCCTGCTTTCCCAAAATGACTGATAACATCAGATCCTCCCCTTTCTTGTCCAGATTGAAATACCACACCCAGTTAGCTATGGGAGTTTCAGTTTCCTATCCATATTTCTCCAAGCTTTTGTTTACAATACTCTTACATATGAAGAATTAGTGCTCTCTCTACATGTACTTCCAAGCACTCTGCTTGTTTCCTTATCCTGCTGGTCTCCTTATTAGGTGTAGTATCTACTACTGTCAACAATAACCAATATTATTCATGTGTTTAATTCCAGTATCAACAGCTGAACATTTTCCTGCATGTATCCTACAATCACCTCCAGGGTATATGGATTATATTTATATCTCAGGTTCTCAATATGTGATATGCTAGTTCAGGGTTCATGGTTGAACTTTTGACAGAGGTGATTCTTGAATGTAAGAACATTAAATGTAAAAATCTGACTTGGCCTTGCAATAAGATGACATACTAGAAAATAAGATAAAATAATTCATAT
>JAUUDW010348417.1:0-13189 GCA_032361385.1 Panulirus guttatus
GGGCGAGTGTGAAGAACGGACCAGAATAGCCAGTTGGGGGGTTTGGACGGTCGCGAGCGTGGCGTGAATAAGGTCGTCTGATGGTCTGATGTGTGTTGTGAGGCTATGTGAGGAGTACAAGGGAGCTTGCAGGGGACTGAGTCAATTTTCAGAGCACTGTGGAAATTGAATGCGAGGCGAGATCCTGAGATAGTGTCCTCTTTGTGTGGATCGTTTGGCAGATTGCTGAGGGCGTCAGGAAGGGATTTAGGGAAAATTAGATTAGCTATGGTCGTGGGAAGGTTGAGGGTGATTTATGGCGGGTGCGGTGGTTGGGAAGTGGAGTGGCAGAGGTGTGGTAGAATGACGTTAAAGAGGTGAGGATTTGTAGGCAGCGGTGGTATGTGGTGTTAGGCACGATTGTTTGGGTTGTAAAAGGAGAACTTGTAGATGGTTGTGGTGGTAGGTATAATTAGGGTTGTGGGGTAAAGTGTGATTAAACGATGGATATAGTTGAGGTAGTGGATGTTGGTGACAGTGGGGATAGGGTGGTAGAAGATTATAGTGAGCTTCTGCTGGGAGGTATGTATTGAAGTGGATGGTACTGATGGTGGAATATTTAGCAGTGGAGAGAAGATTCAGATTAGCTCTGGTTACGAGGTGAGGTTGTGATTGGTATTGGCTGTGGAGTGAGGGCGGTGGAGAGCGGTGGCAGACCAACTGTGGTTGGAGATAACCAACTGGTGGAAAAAAAGAAAAAGGTGGTAGGATAACGCAATGGTGAAAGGAGGGCGAAGTTGTGTTGGGTGGGGTGGTGTTATCTGAAGTGATAGCCTCTTGTGATGGCGATGATCAGGCGATGACGGGTAGCAAGCAGCTCAGCCATCACCCCAGATCATTGGATGTGTCGGTTAAGTGGCCCTTCAGACGCAAGGGTCGGGCCAGGAGGGGGCCGCAGACGGAGTGGTGTCAAGGCTTGTGGAGGGAGGAGGAGGAGGAGGAGAGCTTAATAATTTACGCCGCTGTTGCCTTACTTTTAGTACTTTTCCTCCTCCTTACCTGGTCTTCTCTGGCCTCTTATGCTTGTGATTATCTTCATATAGAAAGCCACAGTCGTTCTGGATCATATATGGCAGTGGTCGGTGCAGAGGGAGAGAGACCCCCCGAGCTTATTGATATACAGATCACAGTTGCATTCGCCAAAGATGGCGCACGCTTTACCGTGATTACCCAGAGGAGCATCTGTGGAGACGCCCCACAGACTCGTCCTGCTTGCCAGGGATACCTACAGTGTGTGGCGCGGAGCCCAGGGAGGGTCCCCACAATGAACCTTCTCTACTCTAGTATGGCCAGCAACAGCTCTAACACCCCACACACAGTCGGCGCTCACCAGTGACCCAGCAGTGAAGCCATAGCCCCTCCTGCCTTCACATTATAGTTCCCTCCTCGCCCCATCACTAGAGGATCCCCGATAGTGAGGCTTCTCGCTGAAACAGTTCCTGCCTCGTAATTAAAACGGACCCTTCTTTGGGATACACCTCCAGGTAGTCTCTCTTCTTGCTGGAATGACCTGAAATGAAACCATCGACTGGGAGAGGTTTGTTGAACGCCCCAGCCAACAGTGACCACTCCAGCACACGAACTGCAGTAACAGCCCTAGACAGCAAAACCAACGACGACTTCATCACCAGCAGCAGCAGCAGCAATAGTAACTCTCAGAGCATTACCTTCTCACGTCGCCAGACACCGGACCTAAGAAACCCTAAAATGTGTTTACCCTCGAGAACGAAGCGGTAGTAACGCATCGAACTGGACCTGATTTTCAGATTAGCTTTCTGTGAATTATTGGACTTTGGAACGCTAGATGTATCGGAAGACTGATGAAAATTCTGGGTTCCTGGAGACAAGGAAGAGGACGAGGAAGAGGGAGTGGAACGCAGGTTGGCCGTGTTGGCCTCACTCAAGTCTGGTTATTGGGCTTTGGCCCACGCAAGACAGATTGGAATTATAGGTGGGTGTTGACGGCGGGATGGTGGAGGGAAGAAGGAGTAGAGAGGGAGGGAGGGAGAAGAAGGGATAGAGAAGGAGGGAGATAGAGGGAGGGAGCTCATGTGGGGTGGAGGGTAGTCTTTTCCCCTCCAGGTCGGCATGAGAGTTAGCTCTACACGTTGCTCTTCGTGCGGTCAAGAGTAACGGTGTTGTTGGCGTTGGCACACGAACCCAGATCGCCAAACGATTGCATCAACAAGACGACAGTCGTCAAGGATTAGCGAGTGGTGTCTTGAGGAGGAGGAGGAGGGAGGGGTCAGCCTTCTGGGTCAGTCAGTCTGGCCTTTGCAAGGAAGGTGCCGGGCCGCGCGCCATCTGGTATGGCCGGCCGGGGGTGGTTTATGGTGCACGTGTCTCCCTCCCTCCCTCCCTCCGTCACGCCGCGCGTCGCATCCTTCTCTGGTCACTCGTTCGGATGAGTCGCTTCAGTCTTCATCACCAGATGCGTGTTATGAAACCTGGTGCGTGTGTATGACTTGGATGTATGCTCTGGCATCATGCTCATGACGCCAGACGTATGCTCTCCCACCAGAACTGTCACGTCCGTTGCACAGCAACGTGTCAGTCATGTCGTCATGGCAAGGCCAGTCTGTCCTCTGGTGTCACAATGGACGCATGACTTCCGTAGCAAACACAGATTCCCTGGCCGCATGACGCCTCATGAAACTGTCGCAGGACGCATGGTCTCACACCGGACGCATGGAATGTCACTATACTCACACCGGACGCATGGAATGTCACTATACTAGTCCCACACCGGATTTTCAAAACGTCTGCTAGTTCTACTGTGACTCTGCGTTATATTTTTCTTTTCTTTCCAGAGATGATAATTTCAGATTTCTTGGTTCTTTCTTCTTGAGGCTTATTTATGAGTGACGGAATTAGTTTCGTTGCGGGGTTGGGATCAGTCGCCTGCCAGCGCTTGTATAAATAGCTGCTTGCGGTGCGCTGGCTCTCCTCTCTTGTTTAACCGTGAAGGACCTGCCAAGTGGCAGGATGTCCCCACACAAAGGCACTGCCCCGCCCTCCCAAGGGGAGCAGTGTCCAGTGTCCCGTGTGAGCAAGGGATGAGCTGTCGTGTGGAATTGGTCGTTCCCATGATGTGGTCTAGGAACTTGGTCGAGGTCTTGATGTGGTCCAGGAACTTGGTCGAGGTCTTGATGTGGTCCAGGAACTTGTTCGAGGTCTTGAAGTGATCCAGGAACTTGGTCAAGGTCTTGAGCTGGTCCGGTGCAGGAACTTGGTCGAGGTCTTGAAGTTGTCTGGTCCAGGAACTTGGCGATGTCTTGAAATGGTCTGGTCCAGGAACTTGGTCGTTTTCATGATATAGTCCTGAACTTGGTCGTGGTCTTGATGTGGTCCTCAGGGTGGCCCACGAACGTGGTGGAGACGGTGTCACACCATCATCCTCGGCATGTCTTCATACATGTACCACATATACGTATATGTACCGAGGCTACAGACATCTCGATGGTGAGTTGAAAAATAGATTATTCTATTGAAAAAAAATCCCCCGTGCGAAAACCAACCCGTTCGATGCGTTAAACGAAGAGCTTCGGCCCGACACACACACACACACACTTAGGAAGAAAGAATGTGAAGAAGATCATGTACCGTGCTTCATGCGGCTCGAAACCGGTTCACTGATATGATTCAGAACCACTCCAATGGAAAGCATTGCATTCAGAGCCCCCAGCTTCCTTTTGTTCATGGGGAATTGTAAGGCCTGACCATTATTATTATTCTTTTTTGATGTCGAACGGCCTTTTCTACCAAGTTCACGAAGACCTTCCTCCTCGGCATCAGCGTATAATCAGAAGACAGTATAGTTATGAGATCTCTGCGTCGACAGTGAAACAGTCCACCACGAACGACACAGGTTCGATTACGTTGATCATAGTGTTTAACAAAGTGAGGAGAAAACTTTTACTGCAGAAGGACTGGGCTGGCTGCTGTGGAGGTAGGGGTGGGGGCGTCGAGGGAGGAGCTCCATGTTGTGGGAGAGGTCGTGGCCGCCGAGCCAAGAGTCGTGGGACGGCTTGTGGCTGGGGCCAGACGGTGGTGGTGGCCGAGATAAGAGGTCGTGAGACAGGTCGTGGCCAGGGCCAGACGACGGTGGTGTCCGAGCCAGAGGTCATGAGACAGGTCGTGTCCTGGGCCAGACGGTGGTAGTGGCCGAGCCAGAGGTCGTTGGACAGGTCGTGGCCGGGGCTGGACGGTGGCTGAGCAGGTCTGCAGGAGTCGGTTGCCTCTCCCACTCTTACCCGGATTCTTTCCCTCTCATTTGTTTGTCTCCCTCTCTCTACTTCTCGATGGACCTCACGTTCGCCATGTATGTGATGACTATTTGGATCCGTGTATCATGATTCAACGTCAGTGCTGCTTCCATAGACTCAAATAAGCGAATCTGGTTATTTGTGTGTTTGGAAACATTGATTCTGGGTGTTTCTGTTGATAGTCTTTACGTTCACTTACGTTTTCTGTAAAGATTTCCCGTAGCTATACTTACGCACCTTCTGTACGGCAGCGGCATTTTAGATTTAATTTTTTCCATTTCACGATGGCTTCGAGGGCATGACATCGCCGAGAGTGATCCACCTTCACTGGAGGCGCTCGTTTACCCTTGCCTCTCGGGACGTCAGCAGTTGTTCACCTGCAGGAGGAGGTGCATAAGGGTGCTCGGGAGGGTCACCTTGTGGCTCGTCCTGTTTTCTGCAATAGCAGGAGCCACGAGCCAACCATTGCTCATAAATAGAACCAGGTGTAGTGGCTGCAGGTGTAAATTGCCAGGGTTTTTGTCAGTAAACGCTGTCGTAAGATAAAGAGACACTCACGTATCATAGTATATGGGTAAGTCCCCAGGTTATATGAAGGTAGATCTTCACTTGACGCGAGGCATCATCGTTAGAGGGAACTGTCATGTTTGTGACTGATGGCACACACACACACACAAACGTCTAGATAACACTGGCAACGATATTGTGGTCGGATTTACAGTAGGAAAAGCAGCACGACCAGAAATATGCGCATGAAAAGTAAATGCGACCCGTGGACTGGGTTGGCCGGTGGATGGTGGTTAACTCTTCCCCCAGCCGCTGCAGTAGGTGGGAGCTGGTGATGGTGACGTCAGGCGGAGAGGGAGTGTGCTTTCCATTGGCTGGGTTTTGGACCACTGTGAGAGAAGAGGGTCTTTGCCTTCGCACCGTGCGTGTCAAGTCTTGGTCACCGATGGGTCTTCCAACACCCAAGAGCAGAAAATGGGAACTCAGATGGCGTCATGCCTAATAGAGAGCTATGTTTAGTTCTGCAGGGGACGACTGTGTTAAAATGTTTATATGCATGACATCACCCTTTGGCGGTGTTTTGAATCACTGGTCCTGGAAGATCGAGTGGCTGTCTGTCTCTGTGGATGATTCTGGGAGAACTTTGGCTGTAGATGAGTGGCTCCCATCCTGGGCGGTAGCATCACCTCCTCCCACTTCTTTTGTGGGGTAAACAAACACAAAGGGGGAGGCAGAGAGGCGTTTACAAAACTCCAGTGCGCTTTTTTGAAAATAATAAAAAATCTATAAAAAAAACACCTATTCATCAGCTTTTTTTCTTACCTCCCCATACCTCCCCATCTCTCCTTCCCAGCTTTCCTCCCCCTGTCTTAGTTTCCCCGCCTCTTCTCTGCCTCTTTTCGACTTTCTCTTCTGAATTTTTTTCCAAGCCAGTTACTGCTCCCGCTCAGGCAACTGTTCCTGCTTTAAACTTTCCATCCTGATGACATTTCCCAGCCTGCTCTGTCATCCCTTCCCGGACTCAGTCCTTCCCGTCTTTATTGATAGTAACTTTTTTTGAAATAGATTTCTTGCTTTATTTCATATCACGTTATCTGAGTGTCATATCCCTGCATCTTTCGAAGAACTGATCTTAGTGTCTTCATCATCAATCTGTTTTAAAAACTTAAAGCTTGTGATCAGGTCACCTCTTGCTCTTCTCTCTCCCATGGTGGGCAGATTTAAGGCCTTTCCCTGTAATTCAATTCTCTTGATTCTGGTGCCATCTTTGTTGCCCTCCTCTGGACCTTCCCTCTTAGCTCTTTGTGTTTCTTTAGGTGCGGTGACCAAACCTGAGAAACGTGTTCTAGTTTTGGTTTTATGTTATCAGTAATGGTTATAAGTGCTGCATATGTCTTCATGTTACTGCATAAGTCTGACGTTTCATAAATGCCTTGCTTGAACCGTGTTGTGAACGTGCGGAGCGAGGGATTCTACGTCTGTGGTCAGATGAATAAAAGGTGACAGATTGAGGGTCATCAGAGTTTGTGGAGGTGGGCGATTGTCTTGATTCTGGCGACTGACACAGAACCCTTGACGCTGGACGGTCTACTGAGCCCATGACACTGGACTTGTCACTGAAATATGCCATAGTGAAGCATCCATTTGAAATGAACTCTGAAGTATGTGAATCAAACTTTCGGCTCAGTTACAACTCGTAAAGTCGCTCGATGGCAAAGCATGCGCGCCGAGTTGGGGTGGTGTTTGAGTGGAGGCGATAGGAGTGAGGGAGGTGGAGTGTGGTGTGCGAGTGAATGCGCCTCGCAGGCCATCGCCCAAGATAAGTGAAAGCACCGATGAATCTCTGGGCGATAAATCCGCATGTAGGAAGATGAGGGTTGAATGCTGGGAGATGGCCGCCTGCGGGCGAGGCGGAGGGCGGGGTGGTCCTCCTCCTACCTCGTCTACTGCGCCTGGTGCGCCTGTTGCGCTGCGGCCAACCACACTCGTGTGTGTGTGTCCTGTGCGCGCCTCGTTGCCTCGCATTACTTGTGGGGGTACTCAGGGCCCTGGCATCAAACCGAGCCGCCACGGGTCTAAGGGACGGGTGGGGTCGGGTTATGCTGGTGGTAGTAGTAGTAGTGGTGGTAGTGGTGCTCGTCGCCTCCGCCGCCTCCGCCGCTTGGGACCTCCACCTCGCCGTCCACCTTCTACAGCCACTGACACCATCACCATCATCAACAACGCACATATTGACTAGCACTCGCACCACCAACACCCACCAGCGTCTTTACCACTAACTACCACAACCACCACGACCTCCACCACCACACTAGTGGTCTGGTTTAGTACCTATACAGCACCTCTCCCTCGACACAGCAGTAGGTCAAGATGTTTGTGGTAGAAGGGATCATTTGATACAGCTAGCACGGAGGCCAAGATAACGGTGCTGGAGAAGAGGATCCCCTCAATTCTGTTTTGACCGTGGTAGGGTAGTGATGATCGTGGTAACAACTCCATCACTACCAACAAATAGTTAAGGTATGATGTTGTTGCTCTAACCATCTGCATCCCTACCAGTTAGGTTCTGATGATGGTAATTTCGTAGATGGTTCCCCTGCCACAACTTGGGTCACCAGGAGCAGCATCGTGATGCCCTCCCTAATCACTGGTGTGTTTCCAGCACTACCACCAGGGTCAATGGCCTTGAAGATGAGGATTTTCATGGCATGATATTCCTTGCTTGTTCACCAGAAATCCAAATAGTCATGGTCGAGCTGACTCTGTAGAGATAACCAATCACAAACCACGTAGCTCTTGACGATGCTGATGCCGCTAACCTGATACCTGACACAGCCAGTGTTCGAGACATAGTATGTACATAGGGATGATGGTGATACTCATTTTATAAACGTTTACCGTTTAAAGCAAAGAGACCTGGAATTCATGCACGTGAGGGAGTGGTGAACGCTGCTAGCACTATCCTCCAGCCTCCTGCGCTCTTTAGTTCTTAGAGCAGTGCTTGTTGTAGACAAAGGCTTCGAGCACTATCTTGGATATCACAGTCCATAGGATGGTTGCTCCTAGCGCCTCTGGATCCTCCTAGCGCCTCTGGTTCGACTTACTGCCTCTCGTTCTTCCTTAGTGCCTCTGGATCCTCCTAGCGCCTCTGGATCCTCCTAGCGCCTCTGGATCCTCCTAGCGTCTCTGGATCCTCCTGGCGTCTCTGGTTCCTCTTACTGCCTCTCGTTCCGCCTAGTGCATCTCGTTCCTCCTGGCGCCTCTCGTTCCTCTTACTGCCTCTCGTTCTGCTTAATGCCTGTCGGTCCTCCTGGCGCCTCTGGTTCCTCCTGGTGTCTCTAGCTCCTCTGTCTCATCCTCCTAGCTCCTTTGGGTTCCCCTTTTAGCTCCTCTGAACTCTTCCTAACTCTTGTAGCTCCTTCTCCCAGCGCCTCTAGCTCCTCCCACTGTCATCTAGATTACCCAAGGTCCTCAGCTAGGCTACATGGGCCTCTTAGTCCCCGCAGGAGTGGGTTGGACACACGTGCACTCGGGTGGTGTCCTTCTGGAGTGGGCTGGACACACGTGCACTCGGGTGGTGTCCTAGTCCCGCCTTCCATCTGGAGTGGCTGGACAAACACTTGAGTAGTAGCCATCACGCTCGTCTGCCGACACACATGTCGTCGCTTCTCTTTTCCTCCGCCTTGATTTGTTGTTCTTGTTTGTCCTTGTTACCGTGTTATGTTACGAAGTTATCGTCTGCGTGTCTGCTTTTTTTTACGTGTCTGTGTTTATTTGTTTCCGTGGTTAAGTTTTTGCTTGCTTGTTCGTGGTGATTAGGTTATATACTGTGCTCGTTCGTCCTTGTTCAGCGTATTTGTTACCGAGGTTTGTTTTGTGTTTAAGTTTGCGTGTACTTGTTGATATTTGTTTTGCTCCAATCACTTGTCCTTGTTTGCTGTAATTTGTTACCGACTCTTCCTTTCGCCTTACTTTGTTTATGTTTGCAGCTGTATCGTGGATTTGCGGTTTTTCGTATTGATATTGTTCTTGTTTTTTTTTTCTACTGTCATTGTTTTACCCTATTTATGGTTTCATTACTATTCATTCTAATGAAATTTGTTCTTGTTTGCATTTGTTGCAATTATCTCTTTGACTCTGTGAGAGTCGAAAGCTTCCCTCCAACACGCTGGGGATGGGTTGAGGATGTGAATGGAGTTGACGACAGATTGATTGAAGACTGCTACACTTATTCCCGAAGCTGCGGTGGTTGATTGGGAGCCCGGGAGTAAAGGTGGACAGAGGGAGGTGGGTCATGGTCCCTGAACTGGTGTACTGTATCTTTGGTAATGTATTATTACTTATGGTTTGTTCCTGGGTCGTGACACCTATAGCTGGAGCTCTTGGATAGGGCTCACTTAAGCACACACACATAAAGAGGAAAACGGTACGACCCTTGAGCACGACGGTACGACCCTTGAGCACGAAGGGTGCGACCCTTGAGCACGACGTTGCGAACCTCGAGCACGACGCTAAGACCTATTGTTCGGACCCTTAATGGTCGTGTGTCACGCCAGATCATCATAACCCAGGGGTTGGTCTAACCGTCGTCCTCAGTGCATGTAGTGTCGTGCCCAAGGGTCGTAACTCAGAGCCGAGGGTGTTTTGAGACATCATCCGAAGATCCTGCTTCTGACACCATCCAGGCGGCTTGGTCTTCAAGGCTCATCGATTCAATAATTGATGTAAACTTGTGAAAAACAAAACCGTAAACACCCGAGGAATGCGGACGACCTCTTCCAAAAACTCGTCTGGGGCACAATTTTAAAATCCACAGTAATAAACAGGCAGTGCTTTTAAAAACACTCGCATTATTAAGTTTAATAAATTTCATTCAATTCGAGAAATTACGCCGTGTTGTTGTTGTTGGAGTGGCGGCGTTGGTCTTGTTGAAGACATTGTGTCGTGGGGGAAGACGAACCCTCGTCGGCCGTTGTACCATGCGGGTGGTGTTGGGGAAGGACCTCCTCCTCCAACAGCCGGGGAACTGGAAGATCTTCGTGTGTGTTGCTACGCCTGCGGGAGGAAAGTCGAGTCCAATCTAGTCTTTGAGGTTCCCTGACGGTCCAGCAGAAGCAATAACTTTTACTTCTGTCGTTTCTTACTTTGTAAACACTACATGTTGTAAATTTCAATTTACACGTATTAATCTAGACAGCACAGTGAATGTAAATGGCAGGAATCCTTGCAGGTAGTGTAAGTAACTTGGTTTTTACTTCACATAAGTGAGAATTTATAAAATTATCTTCTGTACCTAGAGTTCCTTGTTTACCACAGAACACACGACAGTATTTGCTCAATTCGTCTATGGTTACGAGAGTGTCACAAATATCAAATTTTGGGTAATTTATTCATTATTGTAAATACGCACGGGTACTACTGCGTACGGAGACCTATAGTTGAGATCACGAGACAGGACATGATGCATAGACTCTATCTCAAATGGTACTGACATTTTCATTGTCTCGAATGTTTTTTCTGGCGTGTCTGGTTGGCGAGGCGAGGAGAGAGTGGGATGACGTTGGGGTTAGAGTATCCCCGAGCGCAGTACGAAGCGCTCGTGACTTAAGTGGAAATATTACCTAATACGAGACCTGAGGCACGGGACGTCCCCTCGACCCACACACACACACACACACACACACACACACACACACACACACACACACACACACACTCACCACCCTGACTAGCAAGAAATGGGTCACACGAGAGCAACTTCAAGGTCTCTACACTAACATTTTTTTTTCCTCATCGCTTCCTTGACGATAACTACCGCAGTGGGTCATACTAGGATGCCTGTATTGTTCATTGTTCCTTCACTCAGTGAATTGTGTTTATTTTTTGTCAACCAAGACTTGTTCAAAGCGGTATCGTATAATCCTTTAAACTTTGCCTGCTTCGGTCTTTCACCTTAAGTATCGGGCGTGTTTGTGGTTAACTACGTTGCTGTGGCTGTCTGTCTGTCTGTTTATCTGTCTGTCTGTATGTCTGTCTGTCCCTTTGTCTTTTTGTCTTTTTGTCTGTCTGTCTGTCTTTTTGTTTGTCTGTCTGTCTTTCTGTCTGTCCCTTTGTCTTTTTGTCTCTGTTTTTTTGTCTGTCTGTCTGTCTGTCTTTTTGTCTGTCTGTCTGTCTGTCCGTTTGTCTTTTTGTCTGTCTGTCTGTCTGTCTGTCCGTTTGTCTGTCTGTCCATCTGTCTGTCTATTTGTCTCTCTGTCCGTCTGTCTGTCTGTTTGTCTGTCTGTGTCGGAAAATGAGGGACAGGAAGCAGATTTATTCCCGTACCTAAGACAATGTCCGTAGAGTGCCACAACACACGCACGGGTGACTATTTTACAAGCGTATTTGAATCTCGGACCTTAAAGAATAAGTCGAGTTAAATTGGCTTTCCTTCCCTCCCATGGCGGGAGCAGAGCAAAGGTAAACATTGATCTAACTCACACGCTTGGCTCCCAGTTGATATTACACGCATCACACGAATTCCATTAGGCTCACCATCAACAGAGTCAGTCTTTTGCTCAGTTTACGAGTTTTTTAATGTTCTGTTATTAACTCGAGTGACTCTGTGTGGGGGGGGCAAACTCCTTTAGAACACACTCCAGAATCGATATACATATAAAGAAAATCTTCGTATGATACGAGGAGATTACTCTGCTTGGTTAGAGAATGTTACCTGTCGGGATTATGTGTGATAACCTATTTCTGCGTGCGTAGTTAACAGATAAGAATCAGATTTTGGTGATAAGATGATGTTTGATTCCGCGCCTGGACCGTTCTGGCACAGGGTGTCGTCTTAGAATACGTACTCTGCACTCTGAGGAAATAACGCCACGTCGTACCTATCGCCACGGGAACGTAACGTTAACTAAATCTTCAAAACAAAAGAGCAATTGTGATATCTCTGAAGCAGTGTTGCTCTGAGGATCAGGGAGGGAGGGAGTCAGTCTCTCGGCATCATTACCAGACTTACATAAAAGCGTCCTGTGTGTGTGTGTTTGTGTGTGTGTGTGTAGCAGTAGTACCAGAACCCACACGCTGTTCACAAGTCCTCAGCTGAGTGTCTTCACGAGAGAGAGGAGGAGGAGGAGCCGAGCATGAGTGGTTGAAGTGGAAGAGTCTTAAAAGCGGCGTGTCTGCGGTGAGTCTCAGCGGCGAGAAGACTGGCCAGGAGACATAACGGAGTCTTAAGTACGAGTGCGGAGGAGTGGGGGCATAATACATCCACAGTAGTAGTAGTAGCAGCATAGGAAGCACCAGCAGCAACTGCAGAAGTAGCAGCAGAAGTAGCAGTGTGTGTGGTGATTAGTCGCAGGTGTTGAGGACGTCAGGTTGAATTATTCATGGAGGTGTGTGTGTGTGTGTTGAGCAGTGATCATCACAGTGGCTTTACCTGTCCTTGTTTGGACGGTGGGTCCTAGCAGGGATCACCAGGTAGATCTGAGGGCATATGTGGAGATCAAGGGATAGATGATGTGGAACTCTGTGGACTGCCACGTGGAGTCGTGGTGGTCTAGGGCTGAGATGGTGGATGAGTTCCAGATCACTATATGGAATTTGGAGTACTATGAGGTTTAGTTTATGGATTTAAGGAAGATTTAAGGGTCAGGTGGATTAAGGGATTTCTGTTCTGATTGGAAGGTGGATTCTGGAGTGTTGTAGGAGCTCTTATGTGTCTTTTTTAGGTACTTTAGGGACTTAAAACGGGGTGTTGCGAGGTGGATTTTAAGGCAAGTCCTCTAGTGGTAGAGTCTGTAGTTATGTCGAAACTTGGGTGGATTTTGATTATTAATTTTAGGTCATCTTTAAGAAGTCATGCGAGTTACATGTTGCTCTGTGTTATGTGAAAGATGGAGAGAAAGTTTCCCTTCAGAATGCCAGCAAACCCACGAATGTGTAAAGGCAGAAAGAAAAGATAGCAACGAGGAGCCAGGGAGGGGAACATGACATCCAATGTAGGGCTAACTCACTCATTGCACCGCCATCACTAAACCTTCATGGCATCCAGGTGTGTGTGTGTGTGTGTGTGTGTGTAGGCCAGGGGTAGAGTTAATGATGTATGTGGTTATTGCTCTTCTCCAATCTCTGCTCTTTCTACTCATCATCTTCCAATTTCTCTCTTCTTAACGTTCACGTCCTTCTCTCTCTTCTACCTCCTCCTTTCCTGCCTTTTCCTCTCTTCCTGCTGCTTACCTCCGACCCTACCCTACCCTACCCTCACCGTCTGACTCATCACCTGACGGCCCCCAACATAGGGAGGGATGCCGTAGGACCTGCCAGCTCAGGACCCGCCGTCTCCTCCCACACACACACACACACACACACACACACACACACACACG